>JAVQJG010152913.1:0-11327 GCA_036024015.1 Craterocephalus amniculus
CTATCTGTGAGGCTAATCACCACAGAACAATTTAGGGGAAAGGTTGAAGGGGGCTAAAGTACATTTCTTCCTTGATTTAACAGCGAAAACCTTAGGCAAGACATATGCAAGGAGTCACCTCTGCTCTTGAGCATCATCAGTGCTGATTAAACCTTTCCTCATGCATGAAGGAATCACTGATCAGAAATGTGGAGAAAAAGCAGGTGGTGCAAAGCAGATTACTGACAAAACAAGGTATATTCCAGGACTGTTTGTGACTCTTTCCTGGAGCATTATAAATAAAAACAGGCAGCTTATAATTTATGCAAAGATTTTTAAAAAAGAAAAGAAAAATATATCTTGTTATTAGTGGAAAAACAGCCTAAGATGGACAAAAACAGGCTACAATTTTACACTGTGCTCTCATTTGCAATACAAAACTTAAGACAAAATATGCGAGCATGCATGACAAACTAAGTACATCTTCAACGCTGCAGTAGAAATTCTGAAGGTCAGTAGTAGCCGGGAGCTGCTATCAAAATGCAACTGATTATCTCAGCTCAATAAGTGTGAGCACCTTTATAAAAGCAGAGGTTTTGGCAGTTTGCTGTTCTAGACCATTCAGGTGTGTATTACGTCAGGGGTTCCCAAACTTTTCCATGTCAAGGCCCCCCACATAACAGTAGCCTCTGGCAAGGGACCCCCAAACCTATGGACAATGCTACAAATAAGAAACACAACTTTTAGACCTAATTTTCTTTCTTTTATTCACTCTTCAGTAGTGACATTTGTTAAGCATTAAAAGACAATGATGCACCTAAAATGCTGTAACTGGAAGTAGATTCATTCTGCAAAGGCATTAAACCTGGAAACTGTAAAAAAAATGGGCCTACTCCCCCCCCCCCTCATTCTAAAAAAAATTTCTTAGCTTCTCCACAGAATTCTGAGGACCCCCAATTGCCCCCACTTCACTGTATTACATAACACAGACCCAAGGAGGAAAGAGGACATTTATGTCAGACAAGCAACTGTTGCTTTTGATTTGGGAAGGGTTTAAGACCAATCCTAAACAATTTGGAGACAATCATTCTATAGAGAAAAGTTGCTAATCTTCCTGAAGTTGTTGTCCACATAAATTCCATACAAAGACAGGTGTACAATGATCAGAGAAACTGCAAGAAAAACCCCAGATGTTGCATCTCAGAATTTCCAGGATTTACTTAACACATCACATGCTTCAGTCTGATACAGAACAATTAGAAAATAAACGTGCTACGGTTTTGCCACTGTGCTTTTAAATATGCGAGTAATATGATAATTTGATTAATTTAAATACCAAATAAAATAGCTTTATCCACTACCACTTATGAGCCCACACGCTAGTCCTCAGGACAGCATTTTTGTAAAGTCCATCTGGAGGTGACCCTAAATGAAACGACAGCCTGCATCATTAAATGGAATCACTTAATATAGAGATCTTTGATGTTGTGGTAATGTAATTGCTAATCTAATTTAATTGTCTCTGTACATGCAGTTAGTTAATTTCAGCTGGACCATTTGCCTAATAACCTCCACGAGGGTACAGAAATCATCAGCATAAAAGCTATTAACAGCAGTAAACAGGCTTCAATCTGCACCATTACACAGCACAGCCAATAAATGGGCAAAATACAGCAAATAGAACCTCATGATGAGCAAACAGACAGGTGTTGGATTTGACTTCTTGTTTTAAATACATTTTCATGACGAACTAATCTTTCGCAGGTGAATATCAACACTTGATAAAAGCAATAGAAAAATGGGCTGCTTAGGCTGGAATTATTTCCTTATTATTTTAAGTAGTCACACTTGCAAAACTAATCAAAGCTATTCAAACCACCTGCTACCTGAGCTACAAACTATCTGGATTAATTTGCCCCCAGCGGGTAATAAACATATCATCCATATTCTGCAAGACTGTATGAAAGGGGTGTGCCAAAACTAAAACTACCACGGCTAATGATGAAAATGTAAAGGTATTCATTTTTATGGAGGAATGGCAGGGATGATATAACCCTTCTGAATTTTTTCACCATCAATGGTCAAAATGGAAATAAGAACAGGGCAGAAATAGCTGTTCAGCACAAGAACCCAGACTGAGAGGATGAAAGGTTTTGCTGAGCTCATGCATACCATGCCTCATCTAACAGGACAGCCAACGTGTTTTACAAACTAAGACAGTAATCGCATATAAACAGAAAGCAAAGTGTTGTAGCAGTCAGGGGTTCAGCCAGAGCTCTGTGCATGACTGATGCACCTCAGCAACATGCAGATACTGGTAGATGTGAAGAAATGTGAAAATGTAATATGATTTCACACATAACAGAGCTGATCTGTTAGCTGTCAATTGCCCCACTGGGTGTATTGATACTATTTATTTATTCATTTCTTAAAAACGATTCCTAGTTTCTCTTTTCTTATCTGATAAGCATTCAGATAAGCTAAAAACAAAAGACAAACACAAAACTTCTGGATATTTGTCAGATTACTTGTCAACATACTTTTTTTACAACTGAAAGTTCAGAAATGCTAGGTTTTTGTAAAATGTATTTATGATGGACCTGCTTCAATATACTTCTTCACTTGCCTAGGAGAAAAGAAAAACACCACAACCCAATAACTTATACTTTTTATCTTGTAGATGTCCAATTATAGACTCAGTTGCTGGCTAGCAAAATTTGAAAGCTTGGTCAAATACAGAAATCATCTTTAAGTGTGACGAATGCATTTAAAATGGAGTGTAAACTTGGATTAATCAAGTAACTCTCCTTGAGTACACATCCAACAGTATTCTGTCCTATCCAGAGTCATTTAACATCCCAGCCTTTTCCCAGTTACAGAGTTGCTGGTTTAATCCCTGTTCCTTTTGCCAGATTTTCATACAGTTACTAGTTGTTTCTTATCTTTCACTTTTATGTGGATTCCAGAGTAAACCCATGAGCATGACTTCATTGCAGTTTAAATGGAAATTTTCAAAATTAACTTTGAAGAATGCAGCCACATGTGCACACACTGTTCTCTCAGTTGTGTCTTAGAATTCTACATTTCCCTGTTTCCAATTGAAAGGCTCTTCTCTCTGCAATCTCAATACTCAAAATATGTATTTTTTTAAAGGATATTATTGCAAAGAAAAGTCTGAGCAGTTAAAAGACAAGGAGAAACTTGAACTGGAGTGCAGGCTAACATGAGTTTAAGCTGACATTTTGCAATTAAGATATGACAAATGGAGGGATTTTTTAATTTTCATCCCCCCATAGAGTACAGTTAACACTTACGGAACGCTTAAAAAATAGTCAACATACATGGACTTACCTCTTTCGTTATTTAAAGTTTGATTTTGATGTCACAATCTGTGCAGTGTTTATGTATATTAATTCTAATGTTCAGATCTGTACGCTTTTAATAGTAGCTACAAGGCTGCCAGTCATTTTCCAGCAGAATATCTGCATGCTAAGCAGTGGCGAGATTAGCAATACTCTGCATTTAGCTAGCAAATTACATTTAACAATAAGCATACAAAAGGCATCCCACTGATATTTTTTTTATACGAGTAAATCTATTTCAAAGCACAAATCATCTTGGGGCACTGCTCTACTCTCATTTACACTCACATTCTTCTCAGGCCATGAATGTTGAGGTATTTTTAACAATTTTTTAAATTTCGTTTCATGTCTTCAGAGGATCTCAGACACTTGCTTTTTACAAAATTAAGAAAATCCTGTCTCAGAGTGATGCAGTGAAACTTTTATGCAATGCACTTGTTACTTTAAGATTGGACTTCAGCCATTACTTACGATCGGGCTGTCAAAAATGCTCTGAAAAGCCTCCAGCTGATTGGGGTTTAGAGTGTTTCTAAAAGTAGAATGAGATGTTGTACTATGGCTCTTTTTTTCACGGAACCAACTTCCAGTTTGGGTTAAGGAAAAAACACTTTTTGTAACTTTAAGATTAGGCTCAAAACTTCTGTCCTGATGACGTTTGCAGTTAGAACTGACTAACCTTTAGTTATGCTGCTATTGGCCTGTGAGGCCCCTAAGTACCTCTTCGTGCTCTTCACTCTTTACTCATTATGTATAAATATTACATTTTATTGATTTTCCTCTTTTTGTTCTCAGCATATTCTTGGCCTGGAGTTATGGATATTATTGGCCCTTTTTCCTGTCCTATGGTACCCTTACTGCCTGAGGGCGCTACCTGTTTAAAGGGGGAGTTTTCCTCTGCACCCACTTACTCACCAGTGGGATGTGAGTGTTTTCAAGTGGGTTAGGATTAAGCGGGATGAAATCTGAGAACAAGAGAACTATAGACTCATACATTATGTTTTATTTCTGATATTTTTGTTAGTACACTTACATATGTGCACTATAGGTTCTGTCATGTCATGCACATTTTTCACACTGGTGCATTCACTTTGGCATTTTCAAATATATACCACCTGCTAAGCTTCAGTGCAGTTAATAAGCATCAAACAGTTAAGACAGAAATACATACATGCTCCCCTCATCCTTTTCCATCCTCTGAAGTCTATCTGGGAAGATGAGTGATGCTTCAAAGTGTTGGAGACTGAGGCCTCCCTTTTGTGTTGGCTGGATAGTCAGAATTTCTAAGGTACATCACTTCATTTCACACCTTCTCTCCTTTCCTCTCCAGTTCATACATCAATAGTACAGAGGGTGTGGATGGAGAGAGTGATAGATGCTGAGGCCCTTTCAACTTATCCTGTCAAAAGCTTATTCCTCCCAGATGCTGCCCTTCGTCTTTGATATTCCTGCCAATTTGTTGGTGCAGCCAAATCAGTGCAAGCTGGTGCTCTTCAAATACTTCAGCCCTGTCAGATCATTTCGACTTTTCAACCAGAGTTGGACATTCAACAGAGGCAACTGCGTGCACAGATTAACTAATCCTCTGATAATGAATGTGGTGGGTCAGTGTCCTTGTCAACGGTTGCTGTGTTTCCTGTGAGGATGCAGTCCATGGAGACAGTATGCCTCTCCAAATAATTCAATTGTCTTGAATAAAGGAAGGAAGTGAAATGCCGAATTCATAAGAAATGTTCTTAATTGCATTGTCATAATGTGTGCAAATTAACGAGGGAGTATCTGCAGTTACTGCTGAAAAAGATTTTTAATTAAGTTTACGATTCACATCAAAGACAGTTAAAATTATGAGGCTTGTCTAATTACCAATCCCTCTGGCCCTGAACACCAAAGTGGCACCAAACTCTCTGGTGTAAGATTATCTGCTCAGAAAGTCATGAAATTTTTCCAAGGCATCTCAGACAATGCAATATGCTACATGCCTTTCTTAAACAGTAAACATAAAATATGCTTTCCCAAACACAGAATCTGTTATGGATACTGCCGAGCTCAGCAGGACTTGAGGAGACAAGATAATATTATATGTGAATTATGAATGCAAAGCAGATATTGATGCATAAATGCAAATCATAAACACGTTTTGTAATCCTGGCAGATGCGATGCATCCCGAGAGATAAATTCCACCATGCTACAAAGCATACGCAGAGCAGTTCTATTTTGCCATATGTTGGCAGTAAGTCCTGCTGAAGCTGCTGTAATTCCTGGAACAAACACCCGATCTGAACCTTCTACAGCTGCATCTATTCTCATCTCCCAAATGCAGATTCATGTTGGAACATACAGTAATGAACAATGGAGTAAGTAAACCTGAGTCTATTAAGCCTGAACGCATTGATTCAAGCACTAAATAATGCAGCCACTGAAAGACACAACACTCGATCGATATTCAGCGCTATTGTTACCATTACATCGAAAATATTGCTGAAGAGCAGATGGATCCTCACACGCTACAGTTCTGTGCTGTGGTGAGAGAAATAATCAGTCCTGGAACAGGGGTGCTGATGTCTGAGCAAACTGAAGAAGGGGTGAACGACACATTGCAAGTCCAGATCAAGATTCTCGGAAAAGCTTTGACAAGCATCAACGGAAACCCTTAAATTTACCTTCTTTGTTTTTAGATAGAAGAAACTACACCATATGGAAGCTCCAGATTGGTTAATATGTTGGATCTTGTCCAGCCTTCCTCATTATGGCTCTTATCCAGTAATATTCCACATTTATCATCTTCCATTTGCTAAAGTCAAACATTTGACTCAGTTTGTTGGAAAGGGCTCCCATATGGTGAGCGTGCGCTGCCATTTTCAGCTTGATTGACATGGGCGCGCTGTTGATGTTGAAAGCACCAGAGTGGCTGCTGTCCACAGATGGCTGCCACTCATAACGATGTTCTTGTCCTTTTCAAGGTGACAGCTTTCTCTGTCGAGGGCTGCAGTCAGGAGGTGGAAATATAATTCAAGCACAACTGAGATTGCTCCACTGTTGTATGGCAAACATGTTCACGAAATAATCTGTGGGATCTAAGTATTGCTGTGTTGAAAACACAGGACAACCACCTAACATACCAAGTCAAATATGTAAGAATTATACAGTATATGCTATATACTGTAGGCTATATGCTTTCTTTGACTTGCTTACCATCACAATATATTCTTTCAGAAAGCTGCTGGTAAACACCATCAACAGGAAAGTTGCTTTCCAGAAGAATCTGACAAGTCTAAATGCTCTACACTCAGGAATTGAAAATGTAGAGATGAATGTTTCCATGTCAAGTAGGGAGCTCTTTATTTGAAGCTAAAATGTTTACTCTAGGGTGCTTGAGATTATTCTCTCAGATTGAATCTACTATGAACCTAACACAGTAACAGTCACTTAAAAAAAGATATTAGATGATAGTTACAGACTAAATGAGCACATCCTTTCAGCAATCCGAAGTTAGATCTAATAACAGTGAATTAGTAATGGACTTGACTTCTAAATATCTAAAGAGGGACAACAAATATTTTCTGGATAACCTAATATTCTGTCGTACGTGAGATGCAATGTATGATCAGAGACACATGTTTGTTAATGTGATAATAAGACATCTTACCTCCATCAAACTAACACATTTGGAATCTATCAGCCTTCTCTGACTCCTTTTGTACCTACAAATCCAGATGGCTTACGAGGTAATCAGCTGTGTTAAAATGTCCATGTTCGGTTTTTGTATCAGTGTGGCAGCTGTTCAGAATAAACCAAAGATGACTTCAAACTGAAGCTGCACCTGTCACTCTGCCGCCCGAAGTAATGTTTATTTGCTCATCGTGTTTGCAATAACTTATTACCATGTTTTCTTTGAGCGAACTCACTGACTGAAAATGAGGAAATTGGAAAAATGGACTGCAAATAAAACAAATGCTGCAAACAAATGTATCATAGTATGAAGACTGACTAAGATACGTTAATTACCATCCTTTAGGTATGAGCAGTTCAAGTAAAACTATGGCATTAAATATATGATTGAGAATTATTATATCAACAAATTGCATGGCTGATTAAAAAGTTAATTTGCAATAGTAATGGTATGTAGCAGTTTCCTATATTGAAAACATGCAATAGTAGAAGAAAATTAATCTTAAAGTAAATTTACTTTTTTTGATAATAAATAAAATTTAAATTATTCAGTATGTCTCCCCAACAAACTTTACATGACATTTGTGGAGAAATAGTGACTAGTACAATGAATTTATTTATTTGAACAAAGAGAAAAAGGACTGAACAGCATAACTGAGATTGGCACTTTCTCTGCTGTCACTGTGCCGTGTTAAGTTAATAAACAGTTTACAAAAATTAAATAAAAGAAACAAGATCATTTCGTATCATTAAAAGCGAAAGTATGCAGTGGAACAACGTTCCTTCAGCTGTCTCGTCTGTCATTCTGTCATTCCAAAGATAGGGCACGAGTGGAACATTATGCTGCCAATTTATACAAGGCTGACATTGTTACGGTGTGGCAAACAATCAGTCAATGAATGAACAAGTAAGTTGCAAATATCTAGCAGTGCAATTATTCCCTGTTTTGTTCAACACAACTTGCAAAAAGCATCAGCAGTATGTATTATATGTATCATTTTGCTCTACAACATTTATGGATTTTGTGGTAATTGCTTATTAGTACTTCAGACTCTATTTATAGAAATTACATGTCAGAAACAACAAATGCTACCCATTTTAATGTTCACGCTTTCTGCTAAAAAAAGGAATGAACAAACTGTGGTATTATGTTTCTGGAAGAGTTATCAAAATGAAGAAATTTTTCAAATAAAAGGCGAAACCCAGCTCTCTTGAGATGCTCCATCAGCAAAGAATCCACAGGAGGGGGAAGAGAGACATTACAAGATAAACTGGTATTGACACTACTGGCAGGATTCATCATTTCTGTCCCAAGCCGTATGTCCCTGTTTGCGAAGGGACCTTCATGGTTGCAGCAACCTCAGAGAAGCCATTTACAACTGTTTACATACTGTAGGTATCCAGAATTGCTTGCAGTGACAGGAAAAGATGATTCTTGTTAACCAGTTAAATTAACTTGAAACTTCAGCAATAGATTAAACTAGCAAAGCAGTATATATCTTAAGTAATGATGTGGCAAAAAAAAGAAAGAAATCTAGCTACAGAACACATTCAATCTCAGAAACTGTCCCTGCTCTTTTAATATATCCCATTGATCCACTTCTATAATAATCTGCGTCAACACAATTTCATACTTCTTTTAAGGATTTTGCGTGCTTTTTACTTGCTCTTTTCCTTATAAAGTTTTCTCCTAAGACATGAGCATGAGACAAAAGTAATTTTTGTACAGCGTGTAACTAATTTGGCTTTATTTGCAAAAATCAGGTATTGCTTTCATAAGTATGTATTTTATCTTTGTCTAATCACAATCGTATACAAATGAAAGTGTTTTTGTGTCTTATGTGACAGTGTGTGGGTGCTGTCACAGTGGGCCTCCGACTGATCATGCGCCCTGGCTACTTGGCCACACGGATATCCTTTTGGCTGACTGGCAAGCGCGCATGGCTTTCATGCATGGCTTTCACCCTGGAGGTTGTGGGATCGATCCCTGCCCGGGCCCTCTGGTTGTCCTGCCACACTTAGAATGGGTTATTTATAAATACATGGGTGGCGGCACACCCAATTGGAGGCTGCCATGTTGCGTCGCCACCTTTGAACACAGGACACACTTCATATACCTACAGTATACGTTTTAGCAGTGAATCCCCAAGTGTTGTCGGGGGAGGAGGACAAAAAAGCAGCCGACCGCTCAACTTGCCATTTTCCATCGAAATGAAGGACCATTCATACTCTTTGCCCGGGGACAGGAAGGAAAAATAACCAAGAAAAGCAAAAGGATTAATAACAGGGAGGAAAAATCGGTGTAGCTTACCAGATGGACACAATTCATGCGGGAACTGGATTTCAAAACTGAGGTGGAGGTTGCCGCTTTCTACTGAACCGGCCAGTTGATGCCAGAATAAACTTCCCTGTTGGATTAAAATATGATAGAAACAGGGGCGGGTGGCCCAGCAGCTACTTTATCCTACAGTGGAAAAGCTCTGTTGCTATGGTTACAGCTCGGGATCTTCCACTTGCAGTGCTAACAGGTCCACTGCGCCTGCTTTGACTACCTCTCACTCTTCGTCTTCCTCTTCCTCTCACTTCATCAGATCATGTCTGAGTCTACAGGTCACGATATCACATGACGACATTAGCTATTAGCAGTAGCTTGGTACCAAATACATGCAGGGCATGTTTGTAACTTGCCGGCATCAATAAGCCTCATCAGCCGACGTGGAAAACTCCAACTTGTATTGTGCAAGACGCTTTCACATTTATGACTCTCTGCTGCGTCAGTAGTGGTAGTAACTTGCCTAAACAGCGAGGAGCGATAGGGTACATTTCGGTTGTTTGCATTCAGTTGGTGCACCGCTAGATGGGTATAATTATTACACACTGGGGCTGTAAGTTCGCAACACATGCTGCCTGAACAGAAATTTAATGATCCATGAGGAATAAGACAAATTACTTTAAAAAAGCATTTCATTTCTTATTTAGGCAATAATATGTGTTCGTATGCGTGTCTTAAGGCTCTGGATGCCGTGGAGCTGTCTTGGCTGACACGTCTCTATGGTACGCGTGGACATCGGGGACAGTGCCTCTGGATTGGCAGACCGGGGTGGTGGTCTCTCTTTTTAAGAAGGGGGACCGGAGGGTATGCTCCAACTACAGGGGATCACACTCCTCAGCCTCCCTGGTAAGGTCTATTCGGGGGTCCTGGAGAGGAGGGTCCGTCGGATAGTCGAGTCTTGGATTGAGGAGGAGCAGTGTGGTTTTCGTCCTGGTCGTGGAACAGTGGACCAGCTCTTTACCCTCTTCAGGGTCTTGGAGGGGGCATGGGAGTTCTCCCAGTCTACATGTGCTTTGTGGACCTGGAGAAGGTGTTCGACCGTGTCCCCCGGGAACTCCTGTGGAGGGTGCTCCGGGAGTATGGAGTGCCGGGCCCCTTGGTGAGGGCAGTCCGGTCCCTGTTCGACCGGAGTCAGAGTTTGGTCCGCATTTTCAGCAATACATCTGAGTCGTTTCCGGTGAGGTTTGGACTCCGCCAAGGCTGCCCTTTGTAGCCGATTCTGTTCATAACTTTTTTGGACAGAATTTCTAGGCACAGCCGAGGTGTTGAGAGGATCCGGTTTGGCGGCCTCAGGATTGGGTCTCTGCTTTTTGCAGACGATGTGGTTCTGTTGGCTTCATCAATCTGTGATCTCCAGCTCTCGCTGGAGCGATTGTCAGCCGAGTGTGAAGCGGCCAGGATGGGGATCAGCACCTCCAAATCCGAGATCATGGTCCTCAGCCGGAAGAAGGTGGTTTGTCCTTTAAAGGTCGGCGGTGGGGTCCTGCCCCAGGTGGAGGAGTTTAAGTATCTCAGGAGTGAGGGAAGGATGGAGCGGGATACCAATAGGCGGATTGGTGCCACGTCTGCAGTGATGTGGGCTTTGTATCGGTCCGTCGTGGTGAAGAGGGAGCTGAGCCAGAAGGTGAAGCTCTCGACTTACCGGTCGATCTACGTTCCTACCCTCACCTATGGTCATGAGCTCTGGGTAGTAGGGGTGTAACAGTTCACAAAAGTCACGGTTCGGTACGTACCTCGGTATGAGGGTCACGGTTCGGTACGGGTTGGGTACAACGGAAAAAATATGTTTTAAACAAATTACATGTTTAACAACTAGCTTTTCGGTTATTTTTTAACAGACACAAATTGAGAGCAAAAGTAAAAGCCATCTCCTTTTATAAAAGTAAAAACTAAATTTAATTTAAAAAAATTAAATGCATTAGGAGAGCTATATCCTTAAAAAATAGCTGGAGCTAGGCAGGTTACACTTTTGTAACAAACATTTTCA
>JAVQJG010152918.1:0-47152 GCA_036024015.1 Craterocephalus amniculus
TCAGCAGAAAAAATAAATGCTACACACTCCCAAAAAAATATATATGTGCCTTTAAAAGAATACTTCCCCCTTAGAACGATGCGCCTTCATTTTCTACTCACCCTTATGCTGATTAACACCCTGGAACACTTCTTTGATATTCATCATGCAGCCAAGAAAAAGGTCCATAACAGTCCACAAAGACTATATTTCTTGATCTTGCTCGTCCAATGTAATCCGCATGTCCTGAGTGGGTAGCCTCCATAATTTAGTCGCAAAAACATCATTTAGTCAATTTTTAGAGCCCAACCCGTTAGCATGTTGTATTTCCTGGATGTGCATGTGTTATGCTGGATGCATCAGTAGCCGCTGCACGCACGCACGCTCGTGCATTATTCATGCGCATCCACGCTCCCATACAGCTGATTTAAGCCGGTGCCTTCTCAAACTCAACAACAATCCCTCACTTTACTTCATCGTCCTTTTCATACTTCTTTAGTACTATTTCTCTGGCAACTTTGGGGCAAGTCATTCAGCTCATTGGTGCAATACTGCCACCTTCTGTTCTGGAGTGTGAACCAGCCAGTTCAGTCTGTGCCACTGCAGCTCACTCAGACGTATTCGTCGTGGGTCTGCCTGTACCGAACCTTGAGGCCCGTACCGTGACGGCACGGGACGAATACATGTACCGTTACACCCCTACTGGTTACAGGAGGATTCAACAAGGGAGCACATTAGAAAACTCAGGGCAGATAGATCTGCTGAATTCGTAGGGTTTAAAAAAAGTGATAAAGAGATGACAACAATAAAGGATAAGTTTGTTTGTTTTTTCAACCTGGACCTATTTACTAGCATGAAATACCATCATTTTCTCACCCAGACAGGTTTGGTGTGACTCGAACGCCTTCAGGAAATATTTAGATCCATTCGCGATCAGAATACATCCAATATAAAGGGAGTGAGTGGGGCCAGCTCGCGCAGCCTCTAAATACGGCCATTTCTGCCACAAAACTCCTTTATTTCACCAATGTTTTGTTCTAAATTACTGGTCCGATGCCTCGGTGAGCTCCATGCGGCTGGGAGTGACTTTTTGTGGTAATCTTTCGTTATTTACAGCCATTATTTTGAGTGGTGGCTGACGTCACTTCCAGGCTGCATCACAATGCCTATAATATGTAAATGATGCAAATCACCAAAAAAAGCAACTCCGATCCGCATGGAGCTCACAGAGGGATCGGAGCAGCGAATCATAACAACTCATTTGTGAAATGAAAGGGTTTTGTGGCAGAAACTGACGTATTCAGAGGCTGCGCAAACCTGCCCCGTTCACTTCCATTACACTGGATGTACACTGATTGCGAGTGGATCTAAATATCTCCCAAAGGAGTTCAAGTTACACCAAAACTGTCTGGGTGATTAAATGATCGTATTTCATGCTAGAAAATAGGTCCAGGTTGGACAAATACCGAACTTCTCCTTTAATGTCCTCCAACAGGTTAGAATTTGGTTTATTCTGAGATCACAGCGGGAAAAACAACCACACCAGCAGAATTGTAGTGTAAGGCCACTGAACCACACATGTGACTCATCTTTGGAACTTTCCACTATTTTTACTGAATGTGAATCTGGCAACAACTTACTTCTGAATTCATTTCAGATTCTCGGGGTGATGATTCAAGTCTGTATCGATACTTGATTCAATTGAATTTCAACCCACAATCAATACTCCTCCGACAGAGGGGACATTTAGCTTTGCTCACCTTGCAATCTTTAACATTTCTATGTCAGCTTTGAAAGCAGTTAGTCAAATGAATAAGTACTTTAAAATGATTCTTGGAAAATCTGGATCAACTCAGAATCTTTATCAATAAGAATCTTGATTCTGACGTGAATCAATTTTTTTCTGACCACACCTTTTTACCACTGTCGACCCTCAGACCCAACACTGCCCCCACTGGCTGCTTGCATTTTGCAGTTGCAGATGCATGGCATTGATTTCTGTGCACTTCAAACAAAAAATCCAAAAGGCAGACATAATCTTCTGTACGCATAATCAAAGGCGAGCGTTACATCCTGACAATCTGTCTGTGACAATCTGGCAAAAATCTCCTTTTGTTTCAGCTCAGTTTTAGTTCTCCAAGAACCCAAAGATAAATATTTTTCCTCTCAGCAGCTTTTTTGCGGTTTGGGAATAAGTGTCCAGCACATGCCATTTTCACAGCTGAACTTCTGACGATGTCTGGGGAGAACCCACTAAGACCGATTATGTACCGATATCAGTGTTACAGCTGTTTAAAATGAGCCACAATCATCCAAACAGTTGAAAGGGATACACATAAAAAGTATGAAGCAACAGCTGTTCACTTGCACCTTTCCACAGGAAATTCTCCAGACAGCTACCTGCTCTGTTTTATGTGCACGTTTAGTGGACATCATATTAGAGATCTGGCTGGGTAAAGTCCATCCAATCTCCAGTCCATCTCATGCAGGAATTTGTGTATTTAAATGAAACCACAAGTTTCTCCTTCGTAAACAGCTGCCTGTTGCATTCAATAAAATTCACTTCAGAGCACAGTGATGTCCCACAGTCATTTCACCCATTATCATTTTGAAAATATTATGTAGCTCCTTTAAAGACTTATTGAACAGCACATTTCCTGTCCATTAACTGCAAGTCTGTTCAGTGTACATAGTAAAAGCTGGAAAACCTTTTTTCCCTCCTTTTAACCAGCAAAAACTTCAGAAGAGTTGATCTTTAATGTCGTGCTTCACACCATTTCCATCTATGATGTGTCCAAACTGGTCTACATTTGGGCTTCCATTTGTATTGGACAAAAGCCTGCCCCAGAAACTCTCATCTCAGGAGATGTTTACTGACAATGATGAATTTTTCATTGTGAAGGTAGAGAGATGGCATAGTGGAGAGTGAAATAACACTGTACTTTATTGATCTCCTACTCCCGCTCGGCCCTGAAGTCAGGGCTCAGATTCTGCTACAGACCAGCCACCTTCGGGTTTCCACAGAATCAGCACCAAGCAAAGGTAATGGCAAAGTTTAACAATATAAATAAAGCATGCTCTTGGACTTTTCTATCCGCAGGAAAGTGCTTTCTTTGACTCTTAAGATTCCGTTTAAAACCTCAAAAGGAGTAGGTAACTTTGGAACTGAAGTACATATAAACTGTCCTTAAAGGCAGGGTATGCCATCTTCTCCAGATACCCTGAGACATGTTTTCCAGATCATGAGCATGTGGACAAGGAGACCTGTTCTCTGAGAGTCAGAGAAAGTCAGAATTTGACATTTAAAAAAAAAACTTGTTCCAAAGTCAAGCCTCTAAAGCCTGTAAAGCCTTTGAAGTGCCCCGAACAGCTGAAAGAGCGAGAGTAGTTTCATAGTAAATATCATTATCAACGCACAAATACATGTCGAAGTGAAGATGCCGCATTCTCTGAAATGCAATACCGATGTTGATTAGCATATGTGTTTTCTTCCTGTCCACACACTTTTTATTTAATGCCTTTTCAAATGCCTTTCCTCTTTTGCCATTCCTGCTAATGTATATCCTTGTTCTGCTGCTACGATTCGGGCTGTGATTGCACGGTACAGGCACTTATTTTCAGTAACATACAGTTGCCCTCTTTCCTTTTCTTCAACCCGCTATAATCTGGAGATGCAGATGCATCATTTTATCATTCAAACCTGGATTGATGAAGAAAATACAGAAAATATTGCATACATTTTTTTAATCTTTGTTGTTTTGCCAGTCTTTGGACTGAAAGTGCCGTACAGATGGCCAGTATGTAATAATGGTTTCATGGGATTTTTTTTTTTTGTGTAATTTTTCCTCAACAAAGCAGAGCTCATTAATGTGAGGACAGATTGGCTGCAGAATACAGTAGGAGAGGAAATGATCTTCTGTTATGAAAGCTAAATTTTTTTCACTCTGATAAATCAGAAAGCACATTAATGATCCAATGAGGTCACTCAGGATGTTTTACCCCTTTTAACTTCAGCATCTTGTCATCAGGCTATATTTCTAGTTTTAATGTGCATCTTTGTTGATCTGCGTGCAAATGGACAACTTTGAGTGTGCAAGCTTACACCCTGTATCACATAACCCATCTACATGCAAATAAAACAGCAGCACAACACCGGCAGGCAATTCTGGTCATATTAAAGCTGGTGACCTGAATGACAGTATTATTTGTTTAAAGACAAAACATCTCAAAACTGCTGTATTTCTCCAGAAAGGACATACAAAACAAGCTTTGCATCTTGCACATTATTATCTGGTCCAAGCAGCCTCCCAGATTGGCTGAACACTGCATGCTCATCAAGGATTTTCCATATGTGTAAAAAATATGTTTGTTTCCAGATGTGTGTTTGCGTCAAATATGGCCAGTTTGTTTGCATGATAACGACTCATTCATAAAAGCTAGCGTTTGTTTCTGGGTTAATCTGCCCCCACGTCTGTTAGCAATAAAGAAACATGCAGAAATGCAGAATCCGAAATTAAAAGTGAAAGAGATGTGGTCCTTTTGCTGCCAAACCACAGAATAAACGTGAAGCAGAAAAGATGTAAAAATACGTGAAAGTGGATAATGATCTGAGTCTTTACTAGACCGATTAGGTTAAAGCAGCTTAACTGCACGCATGTAGAGTCGAAACACAACTTCAAAAAGGCAATTTGTCATGGAAATAGAGAACCGCATCAAGCTTAAAATCATAAGTCTGCTACACAGCAGAACAGGCAGCGAGGCATTTGCCAGCTTCAGCCTACAGATGTACGGATGACAGTTCAGCACTACAGAGCAGATACAGGACAGGAAGGGTAATTATCTGCTTCTACTGTTCCTCTTCAAAGAGACCCGGCAAGATGCCAGACAGCCTGACTAGCAGAAGAAGGAGGAAAGAGTAAAAAACGGGGGGGGGGGGGGACTAGATAGAGCGACCGTGATGACGACTGAATTCAGAAAAATCGAAGGGAAGCACCGGAGAGGAGAAGGAAACGAGGGGAGGGAATGTCACACCTCACATCTCATTGAGCGAGAGAAAACTCTAACTCAAAAACTCAACCCCCCCCCCACCATTCAGCCTCCTGTTTTTCTTTGTCTGACAGCTCATCTGTGATACACACAAGTTTGACATGGACTTCCAGCGAGAGCAGGTGGCAACGAGGGGAAGAAAAATTAAGAGCATGTGTGAGAGACAGCGACAAAGAGGGGAGGCAGAAGACAAGAGAGTGATGGATGGAGATGCTTTGGCTCTGTGAATGCAGACTGGGAGAGATTCTCGTCATCATCAGGAACAATGACTCTGATAGCGGAGGCCTGTCACTGGATTCTGAGCCCAGCTGAGGAAGGAGTGAGGGGGCAGGGTGGTACCCCCCCCCCCTTCTGCCCACCTGCCAGGGCCTCAGTCATGCTTTTAGCATCTGCCAAACTGAAGGACGCTTGGTGCCATGTGCTTTTCACTGAAGGGGCCTGACGTTTGTCAGTCACACTAAGAGCTTCTGTTCAGTTTGGCCACAGCCAAAACAACATGAAAACACACACATACACACACACACACAACTCCACCCCATGTAAACGATCCCAGTGTGTGTGAGAAAAGAGCGAAACGTTGGCTCTGAAAGCTCCACAACCACTGCAGCTGTGGACCGGTGGACAGCTGACGCCAGTCTCTTCTTTCTCTCCACACAAGCCCTGCCTCTTCTTCTTCTCTGTTTCCATGAAACAGACCTGTAATTTTCACAGCTGTGTCTCGGCAGCACGCCAGGGTGAGTCAGGGAAACGCAGACGGACAAAGAGGCTAGCTAATGGCTTTTAAAGGACCGAAGCTACACGGCCAGCTTTATCCTGCAGGCTGGATCCGCTGCTCATTCAGAGCCGAGGTACAAACTCAGCACGGAGTCCTGAGGCATTTTATCCCTCCCTAGAACCTAGAACTCAGGTTAAGATCAATTATCGCGCTCATTTTATTTACATGTGGCGGAAATGGAAAGTGTGTGCAAAGGAGTAACTTCTTACATTTTGGTGGAAACTGCTATGAAGGGACTAAGAACATGAAGAAGTTAAAGGATTCCACTTTGTGTCACCTTGATTATTTCTTTTTAGTCGGTTAAGTTTCTGGCCACCCTTGATTTCTTGGAGTGGATTTCTTTCATTATTTAACAGGGAGAAAAGTATTATAAAAAGCTCTGCGACTAAACTTTAAAGTGTTCAGTCATTTCAACAAGACTGGGTCTGATTCATTTGAAGACATCCATGTTTATACCTGACATCAAAGAACGAAATAAAGAACGAATGAGGCAAATTTGCTGCTCGGTTTTTGGCATCTGTGCTGCACTTAATTCAGATTTGATTCAATGCATCAAATAACGAAGTATCTTCAGATAATAATGCATTTCCACATTTCTTTTTTTTTCTAAAGCTCTCATGTAATAATTGAGAGTTGAAGGCTTTAAAAGGAAATAACCAACCTGTATCGACCCGATTAATTAACTCATGAATGTAATCTCCCTGTTGTTCCCCTGCTTTCTTTCCTTCTGAGTTGAAAAATTTCAGAAAAGCTAAAATCACCTGTAGGGTGCGGTAAGCATCTTCCTCAGGCTTCCAGAACTTTCCAGGTTCAAGATATTTGGTGCTGAGCAATGAACACTGATGCCATAACTAAATATAGTCTAGTTTAAAACGTAAACAAGTGTGGGTTTGGTCTGAGAGGTGATGGGAATGAAAGGGAAACAAAAAAAGGTCTTCTGGGACTCTAAAGACACTCAAACAGCAGCAATGTGGCCAAACGGAGTCACCACTGTGAGCTGGCAGCGGCTGAAGCTACTGAAAATAGTGGAAGTCATGTATCAACAAACAAGGACAACTGGCTGAAAAGCGACGATTGGGAAACTGAAAAAAGCTCAGAGCTGGAACTGTCAAGGTCTGCTAGATAATATTTAACATCACTCTGTGGGGGACTACTGTGTGATTATGATCACACTGTTGTCCCACAGAGTGATGTGTTTAGGAAAAAACAGACCTGTCAGTGTTTCCAGTGAAGCTGTGGGGGTGGCATTTAGTTTTCATGTTCGGAAAACCTGTTCAGTAATGAATGGTTTAGATTTAAAAAGCACAAGGATAAGTACAATGCCCAACAACTTTTGTACTGAGCGTTGTGACTTGTCTTGCTGTCTCTTCCTCTGACCACATGTGGCCTGTATCTGAAGTATTGTCTCCTCTGAGACAGCTGGGAGGTCATTGTGTTTCTCCCTCTCTCTGTGTGGCCATGAAGCCGAACAGTTAATCAGAAATAATGGGATTATATCCAGGATTGATATCCAGCTTTGTAGTTCATGTGTGGGCAGTGCTTTTTCTGTTCAGCAGAGCTGCTATGACGGCCACGCCAAGGAAACAAGCTGGACAGAAATCTAGCATCGCCTCCATTGTCTTTTTTTTTTTTTTTTTTTTTGTCGTTGCTCACAAACACCGATACACAAAAGGAACTCACTGGGCAACTTGCATGTCTGTTAAAGTGGCCTTTTACAGCAGATGGTCACTTTTCCTACAGTAAATTCTACTTAATAATAATATACATGCTCAGTGCTTCAGACTTGCATTTTAAAAGAGGACTGTATGGTGTGTTATTTGCAAGTAGCTCCAAAATCAACACAACATGTTTAGAAAGATAAGTTATGAAAGCAGGGGAATTGTGGCTGTTCTGTTATAATTCCTACAGCAAAAAACAAATATCAATAACAAACTGTGGTAATTTTACACCCTAAACTCCGACACAAATGAAGTTTACATTCATTTACATTTTAAAAATCTGACATTCTGCCTTAACCAAATGAAACAATACAGGCCATTATCTTAGGCAGCTTTTTTTCAGGTTTTTTTCCATTAGATCTTCCTCAAAGCGATCTTTCAGGACAAATAAACAGACACAAACTCCGCGCCCGAGTCGAGCCTCACAACTCCAAATAAAGCAGCTTGTGTGACATTTTCTCTGATCACGAGCTGGAGACTCAGTCGACGCTCTACCCAACAACGCTCAGGCGATAAATACCATGTGCCACCATAACGCGAATGACAGCAAACACCGAAGATGTGTAAAAGTTGCGTTTGTGGCTCACAGATGGCCTGCATAAACAGAAAAGCGCGGCGTATCCGTCAGTGGCTGACACATTTTTCCAGCCCGAGCTCGACCCTGTCCTGCTCGATACTTTCAGTTTTGCCTGAGATGTGATAAGAGTTGAGAGCTTTTCTATCTTACCGCTTTGCAGATGGGAGAATAATCCAGCAGAGATGATTTAGTTTTTTTTTAAAAACCCAAAAAACAAAGAGGAAGATCAGATCCAGAGAGAGGGATAGACATGCGTCAGGTGTACGCTTCCCGCAAGTGAAGGAGGAAAACCGTGCGGAAGGCGACTCATGTTGAGTTGATCGGTTGAAGCTCTTCTCTCTCTCTCCCCCACTCCAAACTGCGCTACGCGCAAAAAAAAAAAAACTCCGCTTGGATCACTTCAAACTACAGCAGTTTAGTTTAAAACCAACTGATGATAGTGAGACACTCGGCAGGTCTCCTGCAAACTACTGCTTACTCAGGCATGTTTTTACATAACAGCATCATCCGCTTTTTATGTTGACGCATCATGTAGCGAAAACATGGAGTTTCTTAAAGGGCCACGGACGCGCCGTCCACATGTCACCGTGCCCAGCAGCAGCCCTTCCGTGCATGACAGATGGCTTTCACCTAGTTAATGACTTTAAGTCCTCTTTTTGACACCGGTATTAACCCTGACAGGAGGAGCTTAGGTGTTGAAGACAAGATGAAGGATCTGGATTTTGACACCTCTGGCACATCTGACAAGTGACAGCATGGTGCAGGAGTCTATTGTCTCTCCTTAATTACGACATTAATAATTGTTGGGTTTAAAAAAATAAATAGATACATATACTATCATTATTATTACTATTATTATTAATTATTAAAAATCTTTCTTGATTAATTAATTGGTTTTCTAATATTTTCCTAAAACTGTTGTCAACAAATATAGAGCAAAATAAGAAATGAAAGTCATTGCAAAATGACATAAATGCAGACCAGTGCAGCATAAACAGATGTTGTGTAACTGTTAGAGCTGCCAGGTAATATAAGAGGTGACAAATGATTAAATATTAGGTAATATATAGCAATACTTAGTTGTTATAATCGAAAAAAGGAGATGTATTTCTTTGAGGAAAACTTACTCTTGCTTCATGTAGCTACATGTAAAAGCAAATATTTAATATCAACTAAGTTACATAAACTTCAGACTTAAACATTTCAACACCAACAGCCTTTTTTTCATGTGTTCAGTTTGTATGTCTCTGTTTGAAGGGAGGAGTCCTTCCTGCTTTATGATGACCCATGTAGTTACCATGATGCCTACAGGGCTGACAGAGCTTACACCCAGAGTGTGATGCGTTATTTTTTTGGATGAGACAGGGTGATCCAACGGGAGCGCCAACATGTTCCCACGCCACAAAATAACACTGTGACTTAGAAGATTAGAAAGGGGGATGCTTTGCCAACAAGGCTGACAGCATGCTTCTCAACTTCCCTTAAATACAGCTGCCCCCTATACAAACATTTCATAAATGAAACTTACTGGTCGGTGTGTGTTAGAGGTTTGAAACATTTAAAGAATTAGAAAGCTTAAAAAACACCTCCATCTGTCTGCCTGACTTTGCATAAAGTTATAGTTAATTGAATATAATTATTGTACGCAGTACTTAGTATTATACTCAACTGAATTCAACTCTATTTATAAAGCACTTTAAAACAACCTCTGTTCAAACAAAAGTGTTGTACAGAATAAACACAGCAACATGAGGAAATATAACAATTGCCAGAGAAATGGATATTAAAATAATTGGTTTATATGTTGTGTTTTTTCAGTTCAAATGTTTGATTAGGGCTATCTTTTAGTTGAACTAGATTAAAGTATTCATGGGGATTTTTTGGGCATCATTCTTCCTCATTTGTAAATGTGATGATCTTACCCTGACCAAGTCATTTAGACAAATAAAACCTCATGAACAACACAGTTTACACACTATGCAATTATTTATTGGAAAAACTCAGCAAAACCATAGAATCAGTGCAAAAACTAAGTACACTCAAGTATTCAACAGTTATTAGAATCACCATTAGCAGTCATAACTTGAAGAAATATTGTTTAGCTTATCTTTACAAGACTGTTTTCTTTTCCTTTCAGCCAGTCTGTTGCACACTGGTTGCTATGATACGATCATTGCCTCATTGCCCAGTTGCGTTCAACCTTTCGCTGTTATCTGAATCATACTTAATGCTGACTCAATGACTGCAAGGTTTCTGGGTCCCAAACCATCACCCCTCCACTACTGTGTTTGATAGTCGGCATGAAGTGTTTAAACTGATTGTGTGTGTTTGGTTTCACAAAACATGGTGCTTTGCATTATCAGGTATCTCCACTTTGGTCTTGTGTGGCCGAGTGGCATTGTTCCAGACGTCTTCTGTTTTGTTTTCAGACTACACATTCACACAAGGTAGTGTTGTAGTGTTCTTTTCATAGAGATGGTTTCTCGTTAACATGGGCTCTTATAGAGGTGCTCACACCTACTGACTTTAATTAACCAAGAGCCGTTGATTATCAGCACCTCGGCTCTACTTACCCTCTCTAATTCCTGTGATCGGATATGAGCTAATTGCCATTTTAGGACAGAATACTGCCATTTTCTTATTAGTTTTCTATAAAATAGCTGCTGACTTCAGCAGTGTAAACAAAATAAATATTGTGTTCACTTATAGTTAGTCTCTAGGAAAAGAGGAGCAGGTTAAAATTTTATCAATAAAGTGATCAACCCATACAGGTATTTTTCCGAATGGTTTGAATTGTGCTCTAATTACAAATGGTTTGCTCAATAGGCAACCTTGAAACTACCTGTAACATCTCTGCCTCACCTGTATAAACATCTGCAGAGAAATAAGAATGGTAACATTTGCATGGTAGCCTCTTCTTTTTTTTTCTTACGTTTTCTTTTGTGACAGCATTCTCAGGTTGTCTGGCCAGGAAAAAAGACAAAAACATAACCCGTATATGCTGTATGTTTCTGAAAAGATCAAACACTCTCAATTAGCTCACAGCTTTGTATTAGCAGCAACTTTCAACTTGCTGTCATGTTCCTTACTGTTGTCATGGAGATGCTACACCACTGCAAAAAATAACAACCAGCGCCACCTTAATGAGAGCTCAGCAAATACCAGCAGCTGAAGAAGAACATAAGATGAAGTTGAAAGGTCACAACACAAATATTTAGGCAGTTCATGTCATCATCTCACTGGAAATGATCAGGAGAGAATCACAGACTTATTTCTGGTCAGTTCTAATGTCAGACATTTGCTTGAACACACATTCGTCACTGTTTTATTAAGCAGCTAATTATCTGCTGTAAGAATTTTTTTGAGACAGATTCCGGTTTGCTGAGCACATTTTAGTCGCTTGTCATTTTACCTAAGGGTTTCCTTCCATATTCACAACATATTTCTGTTCTACAGTCTGTAACTACAGTTCAAATAAGGAATAACCCTCGATTGAATAAAAGCATTTGTCATTGGTAGTAAATTTATTCTAACAAATCTCTGAACTTTTCAGAGGTTGCATACACGGTACAAATACATTTTCTTACATATGTCATCTCATCCCACTCCAGTGAGTTCGTTGTTTTTTAGTAATCATAGTGTCTGAAGCGGATTTATTTCCTCTGAAGGGAAAATCCACACTGAAACACAGCTCCCATGTATTATTCAAATGCACTGGGATAGTTCCATCATTGTCTGCGTTGCTGTCTCCCCTCTGCCTTTTCTGGAAACAAGGAGCTCTATGTTCACCGGCTACAGAGGGACCATAGAAACATGCATGTTTTGTTGACAAACCTTTTGTGTTTTTTTTTTTTCCAACAGGAGAGGAGTAGAACTGCGGGTATGTATCCCAGGCAGCCTTTTTAATCATCAGATGAGAAATTCCACTCTTTTAACCTCATGGGAGGGTTGAGGAATTAAATAAAAAGCAAACATGAGAACGGTTAATCTTTCAGCATACTTGTGTTTTCATCACAGGCAGCCGAGACTGTCAGAGGAGCAGTGTCAAAGTCCAAGTAGACAATCTTTTGCACATCAGTCAGACGCAGAGGAGATGGATTGGAGGCACTGTCATCATAACAGCTGATGGGCTGAGAAGTTTCAGCAGCAGGATGTAGAGAGGGATGAGAAAGCTGCAGGAATGATGAAAATAGAAGTCATTCAAGTTTGAAATGATGAAAGATATAAGATTGAGTTGTTCATTCCTTTCAATTCATGAAATCTAGGAGCTAATATACAGTTTTAATTTTCAAGAGGTGATTTTTATTTGCACTAATTTGTTGTGTAAGATTTAAAACAAATAAATGATGAATAGGCTATTTTTCTGCTCTGCAATAACTTTAGTGTTTTAATATCTACTGTAGACTTGCTTTCTCTGTTAGTTCCACTGAAGCTATTTAAAGACGCGGTGTATAATGAAACCAAAGGTCAATGAAAGATTATTACAAAGGGGAATGAGTGGAAATTCATAATTTCTAGACTGAATGAACAAAAAATTGCTTTGTGAAGGAATGCATAATTTCATCTGGTGTACAGCACAACATCACACATCAATTTTCTTTATGTCGCTCCCCGGCTCCTTGTTTACCAGCCAGCCTGGCTGCACCTTGATGTACCTTCATGTAAATGGCAGCCTCCTCCCTCTGGTCTGTGTGAAAGGCTACAGCCATTGAGCAAAAGCAACACATATTTTCATTGCAAAATGGCAGCGAGAGGAATGAAACATTCACCTGAAGATGACCTGGATCCGACATTACCTCTAAAGAAGCACCGGTTGCTGCGAAAGAGAGGGACAAAATCCGGACAAACATTGGCCTTGTATTGTGTTTCCTCCAAAGTGGAGAGCACTGTAAGAGCTAAAAAGTGAGCTGCTCTCCTCTCAGCCATGCAGGTAACAACATAAACCTTAGTTCCACAAAACAGCGATATTGTTTTCCTTTGTGTGTTTGCACTTTGTTCATGCATAGACCAGGAGGTTGGGGGATGGGGATTAGAGCTAGACAGTGTCATGGTCTAAGGGTAGTGCACAACAGCAATCCTTTAGCTTTTTTCTCCTTTTATGTCATTAAAAATGTATTATATTGGTTTTTTTTTTTTAAATTATTATTATAGCCTAACAGTTTTTACTAACTTAGCTTCCTTAGCTTAGCTTTCAATGAGCCCTTAACTTGCTGTGGGTCCACATATATGGCAACTGCCATATCAGAGCTGTCACTTTCACTATGGTGTCTCTGAAAGGACAAAAACCCTTGTGATAAGTAATCACTTAAATAGGCACATAAAAGAAGACAGTAGTGTAGTCAGCGCTGCACCTGAGGCCACTGGATCCACTCTCAGATGAAAATATGCTTATGTCTGATGCTACTGAGAGGCTACTTGCGATGCTATCTTTACCGCTAGATATCAGTATTTCATACACACTGCAACTGTATAGCACATGGATTTTTGTTTAGTTGGTTCTTTTCCTTTAATAATAAAATTTTTGTGTTAGTATATGTGTGTATGCATCGTATTGTGCATATATGTAATTTGATTTTCAACTATATTTGTGAGAATCATGCTTCTGTTAAATAAGCAGCATATTTACATTTAGCCAAAACCCCCTCCAAAATGTGTCTTTAGTATTCTCTCTTGCTTTGAGACGCACAAGGAAATCAAGTTAATAGATGCCAAAGTCTGAACATAATGACACTTGAATTTACTGATTTTATCATTTTTTCACACTTGTAATTAAAATTTCGCTTCCCAGCTCTGTGTACCTGGTCTGTACCACTGCACTTCCTGTTTTCCTAGAGGTCTTTCCAATTTTCTTCATGAAATTGACTGTGTAGTGTGCTCACCAAAGTCCTGCCCCATCTAAACATTTTGCTCTCCCGGACAGGAATCGACAATATGAGTTGGCTTGTTCATGAACGACACATCACTATAGAACAGCACTTGCTAACCTGGGGTCCAGGGTTCCCCAAAGAGCACTGGGGGAGCTATTATGATTAATGATCATGCATTATTGTATAATAATCATAATAATGAAAGAAAGTAAGGTTAAATGTTGTTTATGTATCTTCGGCTTCTTGGAAGAACTCAGCCAGAATACATAATTTATTGGGAGACTCGCTTTTTAAAGAATGCAATCAAGCACGGCTCTGCACAGTGTGTGGCTTTTTAGTATTTGCATGAAGGAGGTTATCAAAGACAATAAGTCGGGAACCACTGTGCTAGTGACCAACACAACCACACTGGTTGTTCTCCACGAATGGGAAGCCATTACACAGCAACGTAACCAGCATGAAGAGGAGCTACTAAGCTGTTGTGACTGTGTCCTACACACAAGTCTAAGGACCCGGATAGTTTATTTTGTAAAAACTTGCCTGAATGAATTTTTTCTTTCTTTTTACTGTGGGAGAGAGACATCATCCAATCTATCAAGTAACTCAAGACATGAGTGGCCGGAGAATTAAACATGGGTGTAGTGTACAACCCACGTTTAGCTGCCGCTCATTCCTCTGTAGCTTTTCCTTCAGGTTATACCACATAAAGGCGACTCAATAAAGAGTTTTATTAATGTATAATACAAAAATGGGGTATATTAAAGGAGAGAACACAAATTTACTTGTGCCAAGTTCAGCACCATCGGTGTGGGTCGCTCTCAGAGGTGAAAAGAAAAAAAATTACATTTACTGCAGTTATTGTAACTGAGAAGTTTCTGTGAGCAATTTCTAGTTTTCTAAGTAGTTCATGAAATAGGTGTGTGAGCTGCCATCTCTCAAATCTTCCATACCATATCTACAAAAATATGTGGCAGTAGAATTGACCTACATATACTTTTACTTGTGCTGTATCCCAAACACTATATTTAACTAAAAGAATCCACATTTGGCAAAAAATTTTCATTTCAGCTATGAAAGTAACTAAGTAACTTTTACTCAAAGAAAGTTTTTAATAATGTGTAACTTTTACTTCCATAGATTCTTAGAAATGTATCTTTGCTGTTGCAAAATTTAAGCTAAGATACCTTTATTTAAAGCTTTTTCGGTTCTTTTCCCACCTCTGGCCGTTGTTTGCTTATTGTAGGTTTGTGTTGAAACCACAGTGCATACATTATTCAGACCTCTACAGCAAAATCAAATTTTCTTCGGCCGATTCTGGTGAATCCAACATAAAGCCAGAGAGTTAACTCTTGTTTCCAGTTTATGATGCAGACTTTTAGTTACATATCTCAAGTCTCAGTATTCAAATTAAGAAAATCTAAAATGGCTTATAAGTGCTTTAACCATTCTAAAAGGTGTTTGAAGTGGAACTTACCATTTCTGTTAAAAATCAGAGCAGTGTTAAAAGCTTAATTAAACCCGTATGAATGTGAGACGTCTTACTTTTTCCAACCACAAAAACATTGGCAAAATAAAAATAAAAAGTTTAGATTTTTATTCATTGCAACCAAAACTAATACATTTCATACAATTCCATACTGTACATCTACATAATATGTAAAATCAAAGACCCTCACAGATGGGACAGAAACACCTTACAGAAGATTTTTATAGAGAAACTGACCAACAACAGTTTTTTTTCTACATCTTAAAAGTAAACAAATAATAATTAAGTAATACACAGACTTCAGCTGTTTGGGTCATTTCCGTTTGCATTGAAATCATGACAGAGTCACGGAAATCTGAAAAACAGTTACTTGACATACAAAATGTTATAGATACAGGTGGAGATTAAACAATTGAAAGGATAAATGATGAAACTTTTAAGTGTTACCAGTAATGATTTTAACTGGAACAACACTGAGACTGTATGTGCCCAGTTTTCAGCCTCAAAGCACATAAAGTTTACATTTTCAGTATGTAACTTTTTCTAAGGAGCAGCAGCTTGAAATCTTTTGTAGGAGTGTTTAAATAAACGTGTAGCAACCTGCCAATTGATATCATTACCATCATTATAATCTATTGCATTATTGTCATTCAGTTATCAGTCAGTAACTTAAAGTTAGACTACAGCAACAACAACAAAAACAAAGACAAATCATCAAGGCCACATAACGGGAATTGACAATGAATGTTGTGCCTGTTGTCAGCTGTGTCTTGATGCCATTTCAAACTTGGGTAATTTCATGTATAATGTCTTGCAGATGGAGAAAACGCCAGTGACTCATGAAAAAACTGCCTCAATGGCAGCAACAGCTCTTATAGTAAGGTCCCGGGTGTGATTAACTTCATTCAACAAACCACTCTCTGCTATTTCTCTCCTGTCTATTTGAACATGGAGTTGAAGGCTCGTCCAATGATGAGCCTGCGGACTTCACTTGTGCCTGCGCCGATTTCATACAGCTTTGCATCTCGTAGGAACCGTCCCATTGGGTAGTCGTTGATGTAGCCGTTTCCACCTGTTGATAGGCAACAGAGATTACATATTAGACATGTAACAGTACAAAGATTATGAAGCTAAGACTGAGACATCAAACCTCTTCATGAATAAAGGCTGATCTTTGACTATTAACAAGAATTCTTAGACAATTTAAACCTGAAATATAAGTTTTCTTCTAGGTAAAATATGAATAAAACCCAGACTGTTTAACATTCAAGTGTCACTTCAGTTTTTCTTGGAAATTACCCAAACACTGAATCCCATCCAAAGCAACCTGCGTGGCATTCTCAGCACAGTACAGGATCACTCCGGCACAATCCTGCAACAGAAAAAGTTGATGAGTAATAAAACTATGTGTAAATGGGTCCCTACAAACGGATTAAAACAAACAATTTGGGATTGAACATTAAACACTCTCACCATTGCACTGAAGTGTCCTTTGTCACAAGCTCGGGCCACATTGTACACATACTGCCGACAGGAGCTCAGCCTGGTGTACATGTCAGCCATCTTGCCTTGCATAAGCTACAAAACAGATCAGGCTATACTTTTATATTTTCCAGCTGCCAATTTTAATTCTAAAGAATTATTCAGTACTAATAACACAATAATATCCAACTTTTTACGCTCTAATTGATTAATGATAGTCGAACCTGGAAGTGTCCAATCTTCTGTCCAAAAGCTTCTCTGACATGCAGGTAGGGGATGGCAGCATCCAGAACTCCCTGCATGATGCTGAAACATAATAAGGTTTTAGAAAATGAAGAGCAGTTCAGGGTTTCATTCTATAGAATTATTATACTGTCATGATCATGGTACAAATAATTTTGTGCTGAGACATTTTCTGGCCAGAGTGCATTTCTTATTTTTTTCTAGATTGTTTAAACTGCAGCACTGATTTATATCGTTGTAAGAAAAGAAAAAATGCTGTTTGGAAATCTGTTTCAGTTTAAAGTAATTTCTAAATGGTTCTGTAATATTGGGTTCAACAAACATACAAGTCATGGCAGAAGGAAAGATAGTCATTTCTGATTTACCACTGTTATAATTGTACTCTTACCACTGAAAATCACAACCTGTGAAAATACTGAAACCAGTTTGCTTCCTCATGACTGCTGTCTGGGTTATTTATTATTTGATTCAATATTTCACCCGTTTTTCAAAACACATTTTATGTGGGATTATATGTAATGGCTCCTTTTGGCTCCCTTTCCATTAAGTAGCAAGCTTTTTATGTGAATGTGTTTTCACATTTCATGTAGCACCATGTAACAGAGATTTCTGAGTACTTCAACTGAGCTTCCAAGGCTTTTTTATGTTTTTTAATTGATAAAGATGCTAAATACACCACATAGTGATGTAAAAATACTATAGATCACTGACTAGACAGAGAATCGCTACAGGAACTGTCACAAGCTACCAACCAATACCTAATAAATGTTTTATTTTTTTTCTTTTAAAAACTACAAAATGAAAGTCACCACCAGCAGCTGTTTTTTTTGTGAGACCTTCATTCCAACAACAGTGGAAGCAGTGTAAACCCAAGTCATGGTGCAGGAGGTAACAAGTACTCAGGTTAAGTTGAAAAAGAATCACTATACGAATTTAGGCGGAACAATGAAGGTGGCTCTCATTGAAGCAGAAAACTAAATGTTTTTATTGATACTGAGCCACTTTATGTGGGGAATAAATGTGCTGTTTGAGCGACAGTTAAACTTCCTGTGAAAACCAAACCTTCTTAATGCAGACATTCAGGCTTCAAACAGTTCAATAAATCATCTGTGGCAACACTTCCAATTTACACCACTTTCACCAAAACAACCAATGCTAAAGTTCTATATTTCTCATTTGAAGAGTGTTAACATCCTTACCCAATTGGTCCAGCTGCAAGTACAAGCCTTTCCAGATCCAAGCCACTCATCATTACATACACACCTTTGTTCAAAGGGCCCAGCACGTTCTCCTCTGAAATATAGAAGTCAAAATAAACAAACACCATCTTTACACAAGGGTCACATTAGCACATGCACAATGCTTTCAACTCATACCTGGGACTTTACAGTCTTCAAAGATCAGCTCGCAGGTGTTGGACCCCCTCATGCCAAGTTTGTCGAGCTTCTGTGCGGTAGAGAATCCCGGCATACCCTAAAAAGAAAGAAAAAGGGGGGCAAACGTGCAAACAAAGCCTCACCATTATGACTCATATGACTTTGTTTTAAAATGATTTCACAAAATACAACAAAAGTACCTCTTCACATCCACTGCGTAATAAAAGGCAAAAAAGAGTACACCTTCAGTCGGCAGGACCTACCTTTTCTATAATGAAAGCCGTGATGCCTCTCTGATGAGCTGCAGGATCTGTCTTGCCATAAACAATAAGGACATCAGCGTCTGGTCCGTTTGTGATCCAGAACTTGTTACCGTTCAGTACATAGTAGTCACCTGGAAAGGAGAAGAAAAAAACCCCACACAAAACAAAAAATGTATTGAAACAGACTAGAGACCTTAAAGCACTCCTTTGGATTAAAAGAAAAAATAAATCACTCTTTTACAATCAGGTATAAAGACATTTTAAAAACTTTAAGAGGAGGTGTGATTGCAGCTCTGTAATAATTACCTATGAAAACGTTTACACCATCACACTATTGAAAAACTATATAATAGAGCCTCTTATCTGGGAAACACCTCAGGCTTTGTGCACAGATCAAAACACACAGCACTCCTCCATCATTACCCTTAAAATTAACAATGGCTTCACACACAGTGTTTACAGAGCAAGAGCTGAAGTGTGACCACAAAATCATCATGTCTCCAGTCAGCTGGTGTTGAGTCAGTGGAAACCAGATTCCCATTTCTGTGAACCTTCCACTGGTGGCTTTAAATTTTCTGCTTTGATACCATCATTTTTTAGCACACACAAACCCACAGATAATATCTTTACCCACTAGAGCAGTTGGTGGCTCTTCTCTGCACATCTTTGTGTCTTCAGGGAGGTTCTTATTCATGTTCGAATACATTTATTCTGGTTGATTTCCATTAATTAGAGCAACCCCCTGAAAAACTTATCTACAAAACTTTAAAATACTGCTATCCACCTTTAGGAAGGAAACCTACCAAAAGGCTTATTTCAATAAAAATGAAGGATGTAAAAAAATAAGTAAATAAAATCTTACAGTACGTGTCTGAATTAAAACATGACTAACTTTTCCCTGAGCCTGTACCAGGCAGCCTAAATGCTCCTCTTATCAGGTTACATAGCTTATCAGCAACATGACATGACATGACTTGGTTTTAACAGAAATAGACACACAGTTCAGTCCTTGGCCTTCGAGGCATTCATTAAATTCATTACATTAAGGCACAGAATTTGCACAAAGTCGATTTGGGTAAAAAAGTAAGTCAGCTCGTCCTCTTTAGCAACAAATTTTCTTAAAAACTTCCAAGTAGAACCGGCCCCCCGTGATTTTCTTAGATTTCCTCGGTCTCAGAGTACTTCACAAACGCGCATTAAAAAGTAGATTTCAGTGTTTAAACCATCTAATAACTATTAGCAAGTTTATCTGGGGAGTTTCTCAACAAGCTAAGTCTCAGAAGTTGGCTGACTCATTATGATGAAGATGGTTCAAAAAGTTAGTAAAATCATCCGCTGATGAGAAGTCGGTGTTCATTCTTCTCTGCAAGGTCAAAACGGGAATTTTGTTTTTGCACAACAATGTTTAAATAGCATTAGTGAGTATAAATCCTTCCTTTACTGCTTGTCAAATGTTTTCACAGTAACCTAATGAATATGCAGAGATATCTGGTATGGGTGAATGACGGCTCTTCGTGCAGAGCTGTCTGAGAGATCACAGCTCACAGATAAGCTTAGACACCATTCCTTTATGAATGGGTGAGCTCCAGATTTCTTACACTGTTAAATAATACACACTCAGTACTATGGGAAAAAAAACTTTAAGACTTTAAAAAAAAATTATCCATGAATCCAATAAAGTGTATATGACTCAGTTTTCTAAAAAACCCCACATTCTTTTGTTGATCTGTGAGGAGACAGTAGGGAAAAAAGAACGAGCTGTTTCAAAAGGATTTAGAATGGCTGTCATAATTCACTCACGTGAACCCGGAAAATTTGTGAATAAATCTTAATCTAACATGCAGACAAGTCAAGTTAAAAATATCTCAGAACCTGAGTGACACAGAAACTCAAAAACCAGAAATAAAGTCTGTCAGCTGGCAACTGCGGGGTAGGCCACAGCTGCGGGACAAATCTATTTCATTTAATTTGATGAAAAAGTTCACTCTCAGTTGAAGAGAGGATTAATTTTGTACGACTACTTACTGCAGGCATTTACTGACTCCCCTCTGCCCCCCTGATGTATCATAGCATGTTCATAAATGCAAAGCAATCATTCACTTTCGTGGCATCCTACCTTTCTTTGTGGCTTTCAGCCTCATCGACACAACATCAGAGCCAGCATTAGGCTCACTCATGGCCAGCGCTCCAACATGTTCTCCTGTCATTAACTAGCATGAAAAAGATGTAGATAAATCAATCTGAAAACAATCAAGTCAACTTTATGCTTCCCTCTAAGCATTCTAAAGTCTAACGATGGAGAAATATCAGGCACTGACCTTTGGCATGTACTTCTCCTTCTGTTTGGGATTGGCGTGTCGCACCAACTGGTTGACACAAAGATTCGAGTGGGCGCCGTAACTGAGAGCAATGGCTGCTGACACCCGTGACATTTCCTCCATCACAATAACGTGGTCCAAGTAGCCCAATCCGGTGCCCCCATCTTCCACTGAGAGGAATATATGGTTTGAGCTAAGAGAGCAAACGTTTCTCCACAGATCATCAACTCATACAGTATGCCATCTAATCGGTTTCCTGGAAGCAATTCTGACTGTAGATTCTCCTTCTGCAGGCCTTTCACAGCTGTCATACCTGGAGCAGTGATGCCAAGCAGTCCCATCTCTCCCATAGCTTTCCAATAATCCTGAAGAAGGAACAACCAAATAAGTTTCTAAATTAAGATACTGCCCTGTTTCATGGGAGGTTTGCAGTGAAAGATCAAACACAGTGTGTGTTTGAGATAATGTGTTGAGATCCCCCGGGTATGGGATAAATCATGCTCAATAACAACATTCTGGACCATGTAATTTATACAGGGACTCTAGGCACCTTCAATGGAGTTCTTCAACTCACCCGCATTCCTGGGAAATCATTAGTCTTGTCGATTTCATTTGCATAAGGTGCAAGCTTTTCTTCACAGAATTTACGAACCGTCTGCCTTAGCTGTGGAAGAGAAAATGAAGAGTCGATTTAACTTAACTCACTCATATGTCATCATCACTATGAAAAGGTTACCAATTTTAAGTCAAATATGATGTAATCTGGTGCAGTTCTTTTGCGCATTACTCATTGTGGTAGAAAAAACAGTTACAGATTCAATACATTGTTAACATAGCAGCATTAATTCAAACATATGTTATGATAAAATCTGGATTGAATGGTGCAACAAGCCAAAACAAGGAGTCACAACTATTATTTACAATCGCATCAAATTATTTTTTGCCCTTAAGATGGAGGCACGGACACTGTAGAAGAGATCTCTGCCATTCAGTTATGAAAAAGTGCTTGATCTTGATTTGCAGAGACCTCATCTGTTCACACATTATTTTGTCAATAATATGTCTGTATAAATACCCAATTACGCTATTAGACATATACTGACTAGCTTTGGGGATTCTACAGCATTTAAAAACATCTTTAACCTAAGAAAAAGGAAAGAATAGGGGACAGACCCTTTCATCCAATCAAATGCTTCGTATGATCTCCACCCCCCTGCTCTCCTCTCAGCCAGTGTCCAGTCTTCTTCACTAGCTATAAACCAAAATACCGGATACTGCACCTGTCAGCAGACGTTTAGCTTGATAAATCTATATTGTTCCTTACTGTAATTTATCTTTTATACCACATAACCTTTCAATTATATTAGCTAGTTTATAACCTTTAAGGTATCATGGCAAAAGCCTTGAGGTTGTTCACAGGAACGATGTTATTCAGTTTGCTTTCTTAGGCCTCTAAGTCAAGCACTGATTTAGCTTCAGTATTATTTGGCTCTTCTTGTAAACAGTTTAACAGGTGATCATAGATATGCTTAGTTCAAGGTCTGGCTGTCTGCTTCTGCTAGCTGATGTTATGTCATCAAATCATGCGGGCAATGTCCTTTAAATTCTCTTCTTTTTTCACAGACGTCGATACATATTTCTACACGATTTAAAAAAACGTTGTGTCCATGGTATTTTTGCGCTGTTTCCCCACACATACTGCATGTCTGCATACACGAGTGAACTTTGTTTTGTTAGCACTGGCTAGCTGGGGTAGCTAACCTGTATCTGATCGTCTGTGAGTCCGTTCACCGCGTCGTCCACCGGGATGGAGGCTCCGGCGCATCCTCTCCTCGCCACGGCGGGGACGGACAGCCTGGAGCCGAGGCGAAGAGCGTTTCTGACAGCAAACATGGAGCTGCTTGCAGGACGTTACTTAAACGATGGAAATAAACCTTTGGTTGGTGGCTGCCCTTTATCAAAGGGAAAGAGAGAGGTCTTACTCTGAAACTATTTCACGGTACCACAAACGCAATTCCTTCTTCTTCTTTGGCCTTATTGGCGCGACATAAACAATTTTATCAGCAGCAGCGCCACCAAGCGAACAGGGCTGTGAAGCTGTAAAATTATATGCAAAGGAGGTTAAGCATCAAACTTGAGGATTCAACTGCTAGAATATGTTTTGCACATTCTTCTGTCTGACTTATTATTTTTAATCATATTCTGTACATACTTTTCAGCTATATTTTTGATTTATTACCTGTCCATTAATCCTTAAATCTGTGTAATCTGTATCAGTGATATGGGGCCGCTATCCAGCAGGTTTTTCCATGTATTTCTGCTCCTACCTGAATCAGATTAACAAGTCACTGTGCAGAACTTGATTGCCTCATACTTCCATTTAATTTCTAAAAATCACAGACATTAGCAACATGCAGAAATAAACTTTAGACTTCAGGTGTAAAAGTGTGGACAATTTCTAATGAGCACATTCAACAATTTACACGGGTTACCATGGAGTGAAAACATCAGACTTGATTTGACTGGATTCAAGGTTTTTTTTAGAAACTAAAGACATTTATTTCTTGTTCCACATTCCTTGCTTTTACAAAACAAAAACAACAACAACAACACTCCAGTCACATTATCAACCCCCAAACTCCAAATCTAACATGTAAACCTTGAGTTTGATTTGAGTAAGCCCATTCTTCTTCTGGTGCCACTAACCTGGCTTCATTTAGTGCAACCGTGGAGATCTTTGACCCTGGACCACCAAAGGAGCAAATCCCTCCCCATGCTCTGACCAGGAAATTCTCTACATATGAAGACAAAGTCTTCATTATGCTCCTCTTCATCCATGTAATTTGATGCAAGTCAATGCATGGACTGTTTTTGGATGAATAAATGAAATGAAAATGAAATATGGCCTGTATCTTCCAAGAAAGAAGCCAGGAAGCATCAGTCTCTCCAGGCAGAAACAGAACCAGGGACCAGAGACTGAGTGTGGTGCACATCAGTAGGAACAATTTACTAGATGACTGCCGCCAATGTTGAGGGCCTAAGTGGGACAAAATCACTTAATAAAATCCTGATGTAGTTACATTATGCTCCAAATATGTCTCATACACTTTTAATTTCTGCAAGATTCTACAACTCTTTTATGAGCTTTCGTAAAATTTTCTCTATCACCCTGTGTTAAGACATAGCTGTGAAACTGTGAGCTCTGTTTTCCACAAACAGTCTTTCACCTGTTTTTCTTCTTCCAACCCTTTGGGAAAACTAGTTTATTTAATGCTGCCAGTAAGAAAATATACTTAGCGTAGGAACTCTGTTGGGGTCTTCTCATTACTAACATTTTACTGTATTTCGGAGTATTTTTCTGCTACATACTTCTCCTGATCTGTCTTGTAAACTTTCTCTATTTCCCCCACCACCTACTTCCTTTGCTAATTTCATTATTCAGTAGGATTAAGATGTTTGTGGGCTATTTTTATGTTTTATTTTGATGATTGCTGTTTTAAATGCATTATTATTATTATTATTTAGTATATAGTATTTCACCATCCACACATAAATTTGGTTTCTTAATATTGATTATTATATCAGCCCTCTTTATCTATAAATAAATGGAATCTTCTTTCATTTTTTTCACTTTGAGCCCTGCAGATATTGAATGAGACATTTATGTGGCTTCTGAACAAGCTTTTATTAATAGAGGAAATGAAAAGTACTTCACTTTTAGTCATGCTTTGACATTTCACAAATGTATATAGAAAAAAACATAAAAATGAAAAATTCTGTGTTGAACACCAGTTAAATGAAAATTTCTCCTTGTGGTTCCAATCTGTGGCTGCAGCAGTTACTGCCACTCATCCGTCTGTTTAGTACCGTCATCCCTCCAGATTACACACATTCTACATATAAACATGCTCAATCTAGGCCACAGTCTTCCTCATTCTCATTACGAGTTTTTTGTTAACTTCCAGGAAGTATGTAAGGATCAGCTTAACTCTTTGCAGCTACCTGATACCAATTGGGAGTCTAACCAGCTGTGTCTACCTGCGGCTTCCCATTGACATCATCTGGGAAGAGGAGGAGAGGGAGAAACTGATCTGATTTTTATGTCATGTTTAACATCTAAGACAATCCAACTCAGGTTTATTTTTATAGCTTATTTTGTGTACAAGACAACTAAAATTGCTTTACATAAAACTACTGCATATAAACAACGTAATTAACTGAACTTAACATAACATGATGTCATAGCATTGCTTGTAAACATAGTCTAAGTCATGGGTTAAGGAACATGATGCATAAATCATCTTAATGATTTGAAAATGTCCCAGTGACTGGCCAACTGAGAGCAGTGGGTTTCAGTTCTGCAACCCTAAAACTATAGGCTATCTGAAAACAAGGGGGGGAAAACTATTTTAAGATATTTCCATTTTTTATTTCCTTGTTGAAGACATGTCATTGGTTGCTTAATCTCATCATTAAAACCACACCCAACAGTGCCCATGACTCCTAGCCAAAATAAACAGGGCTGGATTACCTGGGTTTTGTCACACTGGGGCAGAAGAGATGGCAAAGCTTGTGCATATAATGGAAATGCACAAAAGGATTTTCACAGACATCTATGATTCAGCTGTCCCTGGCTCCTCTGTAAAACTGCACGCTTGAGTTGGGCATTTACATGTTGTACAAGTAATTCCATTTTAACTGAATTGAACTGAATTGAATTATACTACTGTTATAGTTTATAGAGGAAAAAAGTAAATAAATAACAAAATAAAATCTTAAAAATCAAATTTAATGTTTGTCGAATTACATTGTAAGTGGTTTTCATAATGTTTTGGGCCTTTTCATCCATGAAAACTTTGCTGCACTTCATTACGGACACAACTGGCAAAAAATAAATAAATCTAATTGCCAAATAAAAAAACGGATATTTTCACAAGTTATGTAACCAAGTGAGTCATAAAATCTGTGTCTATATTTTCTCAGGACATGTGTTATCTTTGAAAAACCTGTCTGTTTGAACTGTAATAATTTTCACCCCCAAACCTAACCCTGCATAGCAGATATTCACGTTTGCTGGAGGGGCACAATCATCTATCCTTAAGAAGAAAAATAAAACAAAACATATTTAAAAATGTGCTTAATTTAAGTAGAGAAGTAACTGATTCTTTCATATACTAGAGTTTAAAGTTTTATTTTATTTAAAAGTTAAAAACGTATTTTAAAAAGTAGGGAAAGGGGCATCATGTTTGTACCAAACAAAACCCAAACCAAAGCCTCAGTTGACATGGCTGTGGTTTGTTCAGGAAACAGGTGATGCAAAATTCATATTTTATAAATATTCTGCGTCCTCAAATTCTTTCTCAGCAATCAGCAGCAACTGGCCCGTCTGCACAGCTGACTAACTCTGAGCTTTACCGAGTTATGCCCAAAAAGGAAAAACTCATAAAAAACAAAGCATTTTTATGTATGGCGGGTTTAATTTGTAATGCATTTAGGATGTATGTCCTTCACAGGATTACTTGGGGTCAAGCTGGGGTCTGGAGCAAAACCAATTTAACTTTGAGAGAAATGAATGTAAGAAATGTAAAGCAAGTAGCAACACTACAAAATGACTGTGAAAGTTATTCAGGAGGATTTAGAAGACTGTGCACATCAGCTGAAAACATTTATGTTCTTACTACAAAACCAGCATCAACACTTTTCACAAGAACTTCGAAATAATTGTCAGCTTATGGAAACAAGTTTTGCGGACAGATAAGTTCAAAAACAATCTGACCTCAACATCTTGTTTTGGCCCCTTATTCTTTTTTTTATTTTGAAACCACTAGATATAGTGATAAAAACACTTAAGGAATGAATCATTGTTACCTTTTTTGTTGATCAGACAACACATTCATCTTCTGAAGTGCGATTCGCTCTTTTACTGCTCTAATTTAAAGTGTTCATGGTCTGTGCAGACATCTGTTTCCATGGCACAATGCTACTCTGTTTATCAGGTGGGGTCTTTCCTTTCCATCATCATAACTCTGGCTGATGACATTGAAGTTCGGCTGACTGAATATAACACACCGTATGGATGTAGTCTGAAAAAAAAGATGTTGCTTAAGATGTAAAGTTTTAGTAATGACTCCGATCCACTTTTTATGAGTGAAATTAATCAAAACAGGACAACCTTCTCATGCTTTTTACTCTTTTCTAAAAATTATTTTGACTCTGTTGTAAAGATGGCTTTTATTTTCACACATAAATTGTATAAACGGCTTTTTCTGGGCCCTCTGATGACAGTCTGACTTCTGAGGAAATATTCAGAGAACAGAAAGCCTATACTACTCCACCAAATGAACAATGACTGCAAGTTGTTTACTCTAACAGGCCCTTGATGAGTAGATACAGTTCACATGAATCTCATCTGAGTGCTGGTTCAGTACATTACTACAGCCCATGGAAAAATCTGACCTTTTGTACAACACATCTAATATAGCGAATGCCACTTATTTTCCCAAATTAAATGAGTGAGGTTGGAATTATTGCATAACTTCTTGGGCAATTATTAGTTTCTAAGTCCTGCAACTTCGAATTTTTTCAGCTTTAAAGCAATGAAAACCAGTTCAGTCAAGATTTGTGCCTTTTAGACTAAAAAAAGAGTGCGTTTTTTTTACTCTACTGCGTGCGCGCGTGCGTGCGTGTATTTAGGCTATAGAAGTAGGCAAAGAAGGCAAATGTTTTTCTTTCTTCCTTTCGGTTAATCTTAATAAAAGTCTAGTTAGACTTCAGGGCTTTTGTGCAAGTGTAAAAGTTAGATTTTCAGATTTTTTTTTTTAGCTTGACGTGTCAGCTGGTTTAAACTTTTTGAGCCAGGAAGCGAGAGAGGCAATGCGGAAGATAATTACCCCCGTACGCTTGTGTGAGTGAGTAAGTGCGCCGGCGCGCTCGTGCTCACCCGCGCGTCCAGGCGCAAGCCACGCCGCCACTGAAGAGGGGTTCCCCTAACCGACGGCAGACGAAGAGGGCAGAGGCTTTATAAGCGCTTAAAGCTCGGTTAATGAATTACAGGGAAGTGCCGCCGTGGATCAAGTGGACGCTTAACGTCACGCTGCTCTGTTTGAACTTTCTGAAAGTGAAATGACCAGATTGGAAGGCTGAAGTCAAGCGGCTCTGCTCCTCTTAGTGCGCTTCACCGACATTCTCCTAATGCCCAAAGAGAGCAGGAGAAGGTCCTCCAAAGACTTCGGCCTCTCTCTGACCGGAGTAAACGACGAAGCGCGTTTAGAGCGAAGAGCGGCGGGGAAGTCTTCCCAAATTTGCGATGAGCTCATCCAGAAAGCCGCTCAGGTCAGCACGTTGTCCGGAGCCCCGGCTGTGATGGATGCGTCCCGGGTACCGCAGGTCACCATCACCCCGGAGGGAGGCGGCACCGCCCGGGAGATTCAGGAGGAGGACTGGGATGATGCGGTGGACAGCACTTTGCGCAGAAAACTGTCCAACTCCTCCATCTCATCCACGGGCTCCTCTGTGCTGGAGTCCGAGGATGACTTGCTCAGTGACACCGAGAGTAAAAGCAAAGGCATCATCACGTTGGAGCACCTGATTGACCCTGGAGAGGTGAGTAGATTACTGGTTCATGTTTTTATGTGCTTCCTGTTTTTTTTTGGGTTTTTTTAAAGATCTGCGGCAGGTTGTAAAGTTCTGCATAAATGATCATTTCAAGAACAAGAAGAAGCTACTAACAGGCTTCTCTCAGCAGACCTGGTTGTAATCCTCGGAAGTATCAACAGGAAAGTAGGCTCACAGCCTATAAACAGCAGCCAGCAAAGTGCTTCATCAGAAAACACCACTGGGAACTATTTAACTGCAGAAACGAGACAATTACAGCGATAACAAAAAGTTTCTTCAAAATGTTTAGTTGATTTTCAACTGACATAAACTTACAAACAAGCCTTCCAGTAGAGGCTGCACACGGGGGACATTAGTCACTTCCACATTTCAGAGGTTATTTCTGGGTCCGTTCCGTGCGTATGGATGGCTGGAGCTCTGGAGGATTTCACTGTTGATGAAGTTCCTGTCAGAGTTGTCACATTTGTCTCACCATAAGAACAATTGTAAGAGGAAGAAAAATGTTTAAACAGCCTTGGATAGCCCTGCCACAGAGTGCAGGATGATGACCAGGAAATTAGATTTTCCATTTTGAAATGATATTATCTCTTATGTTGAATGGGATATCAAAGCATTTCATGTCACTTTGATAGACCCAGGAGGTATATATGAACTGAAACCAAAGCCATGAAGCTTCTGACAGCACTAACCGAGCTTTGTAGTGAATGATGGGATACTTTGTCCAGGGTGGGAACCATCCTGTTTATTGATTTTTATCATCAAGGCCACATGGACGCATCTTGCCAAAAAACGTTCCATCTCTTCATGCTCTCGGCTGTAATAATAATTTTGTGTCAGTGGATAACTCATGCATTGCACACACATATATATTTAAAATAAATACCTGTATATGTATAAAAACATGAGAATGTATATTTTTGCAGCTGAGGAGCCTGATCATTGTTATCTCTTCATGAATTTGGAAGTTAAGTGAGAGCACTGTGATTCATCTGTGTGTTTTAGCTCTTTTGTTTTCACCGTAATCTGCTTTTTGTCTGCCATGTCACCATGGTAGACTCCGACTGTCACAAGGTGTGTATGCATGTGCTTTATGGATCCACGCTTTTCCTCGCTTTTCCCATACAAGGACCATAGCCGTCATTTCCCTTTAAACAGACTAGACATATTGCGTGTTGTCAAAGTGGATGCTGTCCAGGCCATCGAGGCTAAGTTTGAATAATTTTCTGAAAAAAAAAGTCAAATCCGGCTTGCCCTTTACTGGTTAATGAAGGCGTCCCTCAAATGGAAATGTGTTGATCATGTAAACCTGTGAAAATAGCCACCTTTGTGCTGTTGTCCCTTCAGCCTACGGAAAAACACCCACACGCAGATCAGGGCGAACATGTCATTGTGTAATAATGTTTTTGTGGTCACTTTCCAATTTTAGCCCTGGCCTTTGACATTTCACAAAGAACCACTTCAGGAAGCTAAAAAAGACTTGCAAGGCTTCTGCTCGTTCACACTGTAGTTCCTTTGTAGTACAGTGAAAATCCTGTTAGACTGTGCTTATTAAAGGTAATTATAGTGAATGGAACAGATTGAGAACATATGAGTATGCAGTCAAACAGGCTCTTTGTCACAACAGCATTAATTTGGGATTGACGCTGTGCTGTGCTTTCGCTCATGGCAGCCTCACATGAGAGCTTTAGCAAAACCTGAAGTCACATGAAGTTTGATTTGAGCTGTCCGTATTGAAGGTTGCTAATGACAACTTCTTTTAGACCAGCGTGTTGTTGAGTCAGTGTCTGACAGGAGGACTCGTGTGTCAGAGAGAAGGTGCCTCTGACAGAGCAGACGACTGATGTGTGGGCTGCTGAAGAAACCCAATGAGGAAGCAAACATCAGTTCAGTTCTTCAAATACAAAACTTTTGACTTTTGAAAACACCTGAGCACTGAAGTATTTCTACTTATCTTCAGTATACAGAGACGTATTGTGCTCTGTTTGGTGCTCTATTACTTTTATATTTTAAAATAAATACACAGTCCTCTAAAATGTGGTTAAGATGTAAAATATCCGCTGTTTAAATGAGTGAGCAGCCTGACAATGTCATAGTTCAGATCAGGACGTTAATTTACCTCAGAATCATCATTTTTTGGATGTTTTAAGAAGAATTTGCAGATTTTACTGAGGTAATCTCACCTACATCAAACATCTGAATGCAGGGCTTTTGCACTGTTTTTGCCTTTACGGATAGAAATGTAGCTTTTGGTGAAGCATACTCTCATAGACCAATCACTTACAGTACCTCAAGTTCAAACAAGAGAGTGAAACAGTTTTTGCCCTCGACTGAAAGAGCAGAGGTGGAGGTATGTGATGATTGGCATTTGTCTGAGATCATTCAAAAACAAATCATTGCTGATTGCAAAGGGCGCTCAAAAAAGAGTTCATTAAGTTTCTCTGAAACTCAGAGATAAAGCACTGGCCTTGATGGAGGATGTGTTCTCTGCGTCCAAGTGTTATCAGTAAAAATTCTGTGTTGTCTGTCATTAAGGCCAGCACAGTATGGGGGGGAGGATTCAACTGGAGTTTAAAAAGCCGGAATATACACATGAAATGAACACCAGACAGTCTGTTTCCAGTCCTTTTATGTTCTTTTAGATTCTTTATCTACTATATTTCAGCTTAAGTTCACTCAGTTTATAGTCACTACAACCATGATGAAAATACTGAAGAGATCATTTGTCTGTTAACTACAATAGATGGTGTGGGGAAAAAAATGAAATGAAAAGTTGTTGCTGTCGAACAGCCAAGAAAGTCCTAAGTGTTCACGTTGAACTATGATCGATAAACAAGTGAGCGAAGCACATCACCTGACATTTAGAAAAGCCCTGGCTGGCTGCAGCAGCGCTCTGCTTATAGAGTCTTTGTTTCATTTCCTGTTTCATTTACAACAGATAGCATAAAATGACCCTTTTAAATCTTAAAGGTTGGAATGAAGAACAAATATTAGCTTTCATTTCCCACACCAAAGAAATCTAAAGGTAACAAATCGTTGTATGTTCAGCAATGACATGGGGGAGGTAGAAAGACACATCCGGGGTTATAATGGCGAGAGCCTAAAAACTACCCGAAAATAAACATAAACACACAGAAGGACTGATAATACACTCTTCGCTGACATTTTTTATACGCTCAGTGCTTTTTTGCAAACTTTGAATTTTTGCAATTAGTCATATGACACACGAGAAGCTGCTAACAAGTGAGTGGGCGTTTAGAGTCTTTAAACAACGGCAGTGACTGTCTGGATTCTTCGGTGTTGATATTTAATATTTTCTCCTAAATTTCTGGAATTTCACACCAGCTGACAGATTTGTCACTCTCCCCTCGGTATGAAATTAACTCTGAATTCTTTTTAAATAATCATAAGACATGTTTAGCTGTTCATCATTGCTCTCGGTGTGAAGCAGAACGTTTTTGAATAAGAGGACGAGGCTATTACCACACCAGGATGGAGATGCTGAGTAGAGATGTTGAAGGCAGATACCGGTTTCCATCTGACTGACCTACATTGGAGGTTTCATGCTATGGAAAACTAAAAGCCTGGCATCAGATTTACTGGCCAGAACTGCTTATGTGATCAGATTTCCGCTCAGATACTACGTGGTGGACCAAAGTCAGTTTGAACAGCTTTTTCCTTTAATCAGATATGTGGCCAGGGGCACACAGATAAACTAAGAAAATAACTTGTGCTGATTTTAACTGTTCGTATTTCTCTTTTTAACAAATTTTCCTTATTTCTGTGTATTGTCTTGCATTTCTCCAACAGAGCAAGTCTTGGTGGAAACTAAAGACGTACATCCGCTGGCCCTTCAATGCTACCCACAGGAAAAAACTGAGCTGGGTTCAGCTAGCCGGACATAAAGGTGGGATATGCTCAGATCCTGTCGTACACATTTCAGGAAACTCCTGCTCTCAATATCTTTAGGGATTAATCAAAACAATTCAGTTTTATGGAAAAAAATCTTATTTAAGGTGTTTGTTGAAAAAATAGGAGGTATTCTGGATTAATTGTGTCGGAAATGTTGATGTGGTGACTGATGTACTGCTAGCTTTCACCATGTCCACGTCCGACATCTTATGTCCTGTTTCCGGTAGTGACCTCTTAATTCATCTGGGATTATTAGAGCCACGTGTAACGCAGCCTGGAACGAAGCCTTTTCATTACACACACATCCTACTTTCATCTTCAGATGAAATCAAAATCCAATAAAATGACGTTTTTAATTTTAATTGGCTTCCAGGAAGAATTATGTTTTTAAGAAATAGAACAAAGACTCCACTCTCAACCATTTGAACTTCCCAGTATTTGCTTACAATAAATGCAAATCTAAATAATCTTTTTAACAGAAGTTCATAGCAATGTCAGTGATTGAGGTTTTTGTTGTGAAAACTTTTACAACTAAACCATAGAGCCACTTGGATACACTAGAAAAACAAATGAGCCATTTCAACAGCATTATACTCTTTAGATTTACTAGTTTCAGTCACAAATAATCGTAACAACAGTTTAATATGTAAAGATGACACAGTGAGGTTTATATGTTTTAAACCAGCTGATGAGAAATTGTATGGTTTACTTTTTTCTTCTTTAGAAAAAAAATTTGGTAAGCATTTTTTCTGATTTTCTTGACAACGTGAATGTAAATGTTCACAGAGCCATAAAGGCATAAAAACATTTAAACAAGGGTGTTGTTTGCCATCATGGATGACTAAAGCTGCCGCCGAGCTGTTGTTTTCCTTGAGATTTATCTTGGTTAAAGATAGATTTCTCAGGCATTCACATACTAGACACACCCTAGGACGGTAAAATATCTCCATAATCTCCATGTGCAAGGTGAGCAAATTCCTTAACAGTCGAACAGAGTCAGGGAATTTTGTGCATCTGAAAACCATCTTTATCTCATCTCAGGCAACTTCAAAGCTGCAGGTGAGGGCACCATTCTGAAAAAGTATTCAGAGAATGAGGTGGAGTGTTTTGAGAAGCTGAAGGATGACGCGCTGCTCCATTTTGTGCCTGAATACCATGGCATTGTGGAAAAGGACGGAGAGTCTTTCCTGCACATGACCGACCTGCTGACAGACTTTGACCATCCTAATGTGATGGACTGCAAGATGGGCGTGAGGTAAGGAAGTGAGGTCCCCGTCTCTTTGTTTATTACCAATGTGTGCACTTATTTTTTAATTAATCTGTTAGCACTAAGATTAATGGAACTTGGCAAATATTTCTCATCTATTTGTGTGCTTGCTGTTGAAGAACTGATTCTCATGTTCTGTGAGAATGGGCTAGAAATAATAAAGTGCATACTAGCAGAAGTTTAAGCACCCTGACATGGTTTGGCTTCATAAGGGAACACCTGTTGTAACTGCAGGCTGTATGCTTGGCTTCCTGCCACAGCGAGTGAAGCGCCTCACTGTGTCATGCACACAACTACACAAATACATACAGTAATTGCATGAATGCACTCATGAGCCTATATATGCATGTTTTTATATGCACATGCAGAAAAGAAATGTTTTATTGAATAAGCAAAGGCACTCACATACAAATTGTTGCAGACATAATCAGGTATAGACATGTATTAACCTCACCTACACTTAAATTGATTGCTTTATTGTTTACTCCCTGCTTGTGTGTGCTTGTAGTACGACGCTGTTCATACAGTCACAAACACGTATGCTCACTCAGGGTGTCCCTGGAGACTCCCCTTTGTCAAAAACACTCAACCACAAAGTTGCAAAACCGCTAGCTTGCACAAACACACACTCAGGCTTTCACATAGTTAAGCGCTGCACACAGGAGTCTCCTCTCAGCTTCCCTCTTCGGCACAGAGGAAGTGCAGCTCACAAACTGAAACTGAAATTCACATCTGTTTCTACACAACTCTTCACTATGTGTTTGCCAGCGGTGAGTTTGATGCTGTTGTGTTCACCAACAGAGATAAGGACCAGGACAACGTGTGGTTCTGAGCGGAGCAGGCTGCTAGTTTTACTCTTTACTCTATGTGATGCACTGCTCTTTCTCATGTTTAGTGCAGCACAAGAAAATATACTGAACAGCAGGAGTGTCTTGTTTATGTAAAATCACATAAACAAGTAAACCCTCTTTTAATTCTCCTTCTTAGGTTTTACATAATAGGGCATAATTTTAAAAAATCGGGTCCTAGACTTTTGCAGCACAACTTGGTTTGCTAGGTCGCATCTGAAAAACGACCAAACTTTTGCAAGTGTCCTTCCAATATATGGGACCAAGATGGAGATACTTGTCCATGATTCACAGAACCAAAAACCAAACCAGCTTATCATGAAGCACGGTGGTGGAATAATGTTTATTTGGGTCTTGTTTTGTGGCCACGGGACCTTGGAACCTTGCAGCCAGTGGGCCAAACATTTGCTTTGTTGAATATCAAAGTATTCTCATAATCAAGATTGAATGTCATTTTACATACAATGACCTTAAAGGCTTGGCCATAAAGTGCAAATCACATTAATTATGAGGTTGGGTTATGCGTCATGACCAGATTACTTTTCATAATGCCCTGATGTGTAAAACCTTAGGATAAGAAAAAAGCGTCATTTCGTTTTCCAATCATAATAACAATCTCTCAAGGGTGTGAATCTGAATCAGACCTTTAGAAACACACTGTTGGAATTGTGTCTACACACAAAAAACGCAGTAGTAAAGTGACTTTTCCTGCCCCTGTGAAAGGACTTACCTGGAGGAGGAACTTGGGCGAGCGAGGGAGCGGCCCAAACCGAGGGAGGACCTATACAAGAAGATGGTGGAGGTGGATAGTAATGGCCCGACTCCTCAGGAGCATTCCCAACGGGGCGTCACCAAGCCTCGCTACATGCAGTGGAGGGAGACCATGAGCTCCACCAACACCCTGGGCTTCAGGATAGAGGGGATCAAGGTAGCCATGTTTTCTGAGAAAACACTAGATTTCACACAAATGAAGCTTTTAGAACAAAATGACTGGTGAAGTAATACATTGAGGGTTGCTTTTCTCTTATGCATCTTTACATTGGAACTTTGGATCTTAGTCATAGTATGGCGTGTTGGTTTTCTTATTAACCAACAACCTTCATTCCCAGTCACTCAGTTTGGGTGATTGTTCTGTGGTCCTGACTGTGCGATTAATCGTCTCAGAAATTATTGCGATAAACGATAATATTGCATTAGAGATAATGTCATTTTGAGACAATTTTCAACTAATATAATGATAATGTTATAATAATAATGCAGCTACACACTTTTGAAGATAAATAAACATCCATTTGTAAATAACATTTCCACTGGAACTGGGAGAAATTTGAGTCAACTTAACAAAAACAACAGAGTCAACACTGTCAGTCTGATTAATGATTAAAACCAAGCACAACAAAAGACAATAAATATGAGAGATAATGAGTCTAGAAAAAATATTAAACATGTGGCTCAGAAAGGGAAACTCATAGTAAGGACCTCTTTACCTAAAAAGGAAGCAACAAAAATGTGTTATTGTACGCGACGACACAAGAGATCAGTCTATGAGAAAAGAGAGGGTTCAGACAGAGAAGAAGAACAAATGAAAATGATTGCTGCTCGAAAATGAAAAAATATTTTATTGATCCTTGGGGGATATTCAATATTGTAACGCTGTCGTTCCTAAGGCTGCTGGAAGGAATGATCTTCAGTGAGAGGCTTGTTCAGGTCCGATGCTAGAAGCTATAAGTTCCATGTCTCTTGTGCAGATCTTCTCATTAACAGCGACATGTCCAGGATGACACCAACACTGGTTAACCAGCACTACAATTCCACCTCCCCTCAGGTTCCCACTGAGTTGTTTATTGCGGTCTGCACGGACCGTCTTGAAGCCGTGTACAGACGCATTACAGTCTGGGATGTGTTCATGCAGCCATGTCTCAGTGAAGCACATAATGCAGCACTCTGTATTCTTTCTGAGACCTGCTTAGCACCTGGAGCTCGTCCATTTTCGGCCCTTATTGCTTATTGTGACAGGCCAAGATGGAGGATGCTTTGCTTTTGGTGGCTTTAGAAATGGTCCTTCATTCTTCTCCAGATCTGTGCCTTGACACAGTTGTTCATCACAGGTCTGCTTACACTCCACAGATAAAAGTGTGATGACTGACCACTGACAATGTTAGTCTGTAATTTGTAATGATATAGTCATTAAAAGAGGACATTTCTGTTATTTATGTTTGTTTCCCTCAGAAACATGACGGTACATGTCGGACCGACTTCAAGAAAACCAGATCAAAGCAGGATGTCATCAAGGTGTTCAAGGACTTTGTAGGAGGGGATGCCAACATCATAGTAAGTGGAAGTCAGCCAACTCATCTACACATGCATACTCTGTGTTTAAACAAGATGGGCACAGACTTGCTGTACTGTGCTGTGCATAAACAGAAAAGGCCATATCAGAGCCTTCATCAACTAAAACATGCGAGCTGTGTATACTTTTACATCCGTGTTCAATGTTTATACAGTAATTACACATTTATTTTGTTTTCTCTACCATTTCATTTGAAAAAGGTTAGGCCCGGTTTACTGGCAAATATTGGGCCTAACCCAGCTCTGTATTTAAACAGCAAAGGCAGAACAGTCCCAAAAGTAAACACACGCTGTAAGGCGTTTTGAGTTTTTGGTTTTCAAACATACACCCTGCCTACACCTTGCTATGCTACAAAATGTGTGTTTTATGGATGCAGTTGAAATTAATTCGACTTTTTTTGTGCTTTTACTTGAAACACAGATGTCGTATTTGAGCAGGTTGGCAGAGATCCGGCGAGCCCTGAGTACGTCCTACTTCTTCCAGCGACACGAGGTGATGACTGATCTGCTGCCAAAATGAGTCACAAGTCAATAAAAAAAATTTGGAGCTTTTGAAAATTGATCTGAAATTCACCTTGAGAGACTGAGCTTTTCTTTTCCAGAATTATGTGATGGATTTTGCATGCAGTAGTCTACAAAATATTTATTTTTTGCTAAATATTATATTTGATAAGTGTAAGATTAGTGCAGCGGGTTTAATGCTTCACATAACAGATCCTTTTTATTTGACGTATCACTTAAATCGGCTATCAACGGATTGGCTGACAAATTTTGCTTTGAACCCACAAACCATTACTCTCAACCTCAGAAAGATGTAGCTCACTGCCAAACAATCCTCACTGTTTTGGGTGAGGCTCTAACAAGTTATGGGAGAAGCTAGCACCAGCTAGGTGGAGAAACAAGTTGGTGGCTTTTTTTTGTTTGTTTGTTTTTATGGCTTGCTAAAATGGCTGTTTCTGGGTGTGGTAACATGAAGTCATTAAATTAGATTCTGTGCATTTCTATTTCCAATCCAAAGCTGTCAACAATCAGCATTTTTCAGAGAGTTGTTTCATAAATACGACCCATAAACAGCTGGGTTTAACTATTACATTTATTATAAACTTCTGTTCCAACTCTTTATCCAAGATATATGATGTGTATACCCAGGCATGCCAAGAAGGGTTTTTCTCAAGAAAACAAGGCAGGTAGTCCTCTCTCTGGCGGGACTCCACTGCTATTTAATGACTAAACCACAAGAGGCTGGTCTGTGAACACTGACTCATGTAAAAATGCAGCAACTCCTGCCAGAGCAGGCAGAACAGGCAGACTGAGGTAGAGTGCCATCTTTCACTGGGAAGGCAGGAACTGAAACACGATTTTTTTTTTGTTGTTGTTGTCTTTTTTGTTGCTACTGAGGAGAAAGCTGAGCAGTGCTGCCAGCCGGCTATTCCTTTTGGGACACACTGTGCTTGTGGCTCTATGGGGATGCAAGCTTTATTGGGGGGATGGCTGCACACTGTGTCCTGGGCAGAAAGTCGATGAGGTCTCTGCAGTTGGACTGATGTATGGCTGAAAATAAACTAAGTGGTAGTATTTGCTTTGTGTGAAAAGCCCATCATTCTGGCTCTCAGTGACAGGTAGCAGCCATGATCATTATACTGCTGTTAGTTCTTTTCAGTATGAGTGTAGCAGAGTTTGCAGAGATATTTAAGGAAGTGCTGAGAGGCTGGACTGTGGGTGGAGCTCATTAGCATATTTATAGATCCCCACTCACGAATAAGGAAGTGGTAGTAGGAAGGGCCTTGTTTTTGGGGGTTGAAATGGTGATTTTCCCTCCAGTAAAGTTTGGAGTTTGTGTTTTATTTTATTTTATGTGGCCTTCTCTGTGACATTAAATGTTTTTTTGTTTGCCAATTACAGCAAAAAAGGCAAATGGTAAATCCTTCTTTTTTTCCCCAGGTCATCGGCAGTTCTCTCCTCTTTATCCATGACCACACAGGCAAAGCAGAGATCTGGATTATTGACTTTGGAAAGACCACAGCCTTACCAGAGGGCCAGAGATTAAAACATGATATTCCCTGGCAGGAGGGCAACCGCGAGGATGGGTACCTGTGGGGGTTGGAAAACCTCTACCACACACTGGAGTCTATTAGCAACGAAGAGCCCAGCAACCATGAAACCTGTTGCTCAGTTGCCCCGGAAAACAGCCAAACAACAAAAACATTGGACCAGTGACTTTTGACTAAACTCCAGAGTTTGAAATACTTTGATTTGCTTTCTGTAAGTACAGATAAACTACAACAAAAATGTGGCCAAATAAAGTTTTTACGGGGCGGATCCACTGACAGAGAGGGCATAAAGGACCCTGAACAGAGAGAAGTAGAGAATTTCACACTGAGTAACTGAACGATCGAGCACATACACTGACACTAATTCAACTTCCTATATAGCGGACAGAAGTGAAAATAGGGGATTCTGCATTTTAGTTTCAGAGACACAAAATGAAATGTGCAGAAAATGCTCAGAACTGAACCAGAAATGCAGCATGCACAAGTTCACAACTCAGATCACACTCAACATCTACTGATACCATCAGCTTTAGATGAGAAATGAACTCTGTTTGGGATGAAGACTGACAGACCTTACAGTTAGTTGTATAACTACAACCGTAACACATTCCACACTGCACACTGCACTATGATCAGACTACATTATGCATGTCCCTGTTTTGGAATACTGTATCTCACTGTATAGCAACTTGCTTTTTATTGATTTTAATCCTGTAATCAAACTTGTAATTACCACTGCAACACTTAATGCTGCACCATCGTACCACGTTTTATAGTGTGGCTCATTATAAAAGCTCAGATATGATCTATGTTGTGTGTCATTAAATGAATCAACATGTGCATGTAATCTAAATGAGAACATGCAGTTTCTTTCTTTTTGTACAGTTAGACACTCCTTTACATCTAATGTCACTGAGAAAAAAAGTATGTAGGCGAGGAAACACACCAATTAGATGAATAAATATTGATTTTACTGGGGCAAGGGTAAAAGGAATTTAAGAAATGCTTGGGTTAGATGTGAAGTCATTGTAAAAGAATATTCAGTAAACTTAGTGAATTCAAACATCTGTTTCTTTATCATGTTATGGACTACATAAAAGTAATGCCAAAACATAAACACTCAGTAGAAACATTTACTTTATGTATCTTTAACACTTAAAGCTATCTTTTGTATTTCAAAGCTGAATACTTCCTGCTGCTGGGCAAACAGAGGTACTACTACCACTGCGCCTGGAAATGCAGAGCAGCAGTTTAAAGGCAGATACCAACTACAGATTCAAGATTAGCAGAAATGAAAACAGGCAGAAAAGTATTACTGCAGTAAATAGAAGCACTCAGCATTAAATGCTCCTTACTTAGACATTCATTAGAGCGCCTACTGGCTAAGTATATTATACCGCGACTTATGTTGAGAAGTCATCTGAAATATTTGACTGATCAGTAAATAAATTGTGAGTTTCTGATAAATGTGTTGTTACTCAAAACAAGACTTTTGTATCTTGTTCATGAATGTGTGTGAATCTTTAACAGAGATGCTGCAAATAATTTCAACTATCTTTATTTTTATTTATCTCTGCAAATATTTAAAATATGCCTCTGCATCTGTGGTACTGTCACAACCTACCTATGCCGTTAGATTCTTCCTTATGCAGTGTTTTCTGAAAAGCAGACGAATAACTGGTCCCATCTGACCGCAGAACATGTGTCCAGTCTTTCTTTCCATCTCTGACGAGCTTATTTTCTGAGAAACAACTGCGGCATTTCATCAGAGTTGGCCTTCTTGCATTTTACAATTTAAGGTTATATGTCTGGATGCAGTGATGAACTGTGTTAAATTAAACTAGTTTTTCTCCAAAGCGCTCCCATCACCATGTGGCCATACTGAGGTTTTTCATGTAGTGCTCTGTGAGGGCTCGAAGTTCACTCGCATCTTACAATGGTTAATTTGATGTCTGCACAATGAGTTTTGCCCAAATACCTGAAACCTTTCTCAACGTTATGCATAGGAGATGTTGAAAAGCCAAACTTGCCTCAACAAGCTTCTTTGCAATCTTGCATTAAGAAATTTTTTTTTGCAATGGATGCAACTGATGCATCTCAGAGTGGGATAGTGTTGAGCCACAATCTATCCCAACCAAACCTTAGATGGATGCTGCTTTTACACTCAAACTTTAGACCCTCCCTTGTCACCAAGTGACCAACTTCTCTTTCCTTTTTTACTTCCAATTTCTGTTGAATGTGTTTAAATTTGAATTGTACTTGCATTGGTCCTGCGATAGACTGGCGACTCTTCCAGGATGAATCTTGTCTCTTATTTGGTGGGATAGTCTCCCCCTGACCCTTATTTGGAGTAAGTAGTACAAAAAATGAATGAATGAATGTATTTCCATTTTCTAAATGCAAGGAAGATGGTCAGTAAAGCCTTTTAAATACATTTCTTTTAGTCCTGTATCTTATGCTGTAAATGAAGGTTCAAATAAAATTTAAAAAAGCAGATGCAAGTTTTGCTGTATTTTATGTTACTTTCCAAAATTTCTGGTGATGATGTTTTGACTTGTAAAATAGTTAAAAAGTAAAGAACTCCCTTACATGTCCTTTAACTGGAGACAACAAACACACAGATTATATGAATATATGTTTGTTTATTTGGCGCACATTTAAATGAAAGAATGAACAAGTCAAAAACAGCATATTGCATTAAATGGATTTGCATTTTCATTTTTACAGCTTAAAAAAATGCAGGACAAAAATGTTTCACTGAGACTTCAATCAAAAGCTCAAGAACTTAAGAAATATACATGGTAATAAGACATGGATCCATAGTTTTTTTTCTTTGTGTAAAAATATACCAATAATCTTTAGAAAGGTGTATGAGCATTATGGTTTGATACATCTTAAAGATGTTATTTTCAAGTTGAGTTGAAAACTAAGACACTTGGCAGGCCTGATTAAAAAACATACAGTAAGCCTATATAGCTCAAAGGTAAATGTAACTTTTCATTGAACATATAATAAACCATTTACATGTTCAGGTTAAAAATAAAGATGCATTGTTGGCAAACACTACAAAGGACTAAATAAAGCATAACTCAAATCATAAATACTGAATACAGAAGTCCACATTTTACATATTTTAAGACCTGCAGCAGCTTGCTCAGTATTCAAAAGCTGAATACCTCTCCCTGCTGGGAAAACACAAGTACTACCAGCACTGCATCAGCAGATGCAGAGCAGCACTTTCAAATGGCAGTGATCAACTACATAAACAGAAACAAATACAAATGTTTCAAGGGAAAAAAAAAAGAAGAAAGAAAGAAAACTGCAAACATATCGGGTTAGTCCAGTGTACATAATTCTGTTCAAAAATAGCAAATATCTTCACAGCTGCAAAGGTCTTCCCCAAACTATTCACTTACACATTCATGGAACTGCCTGTAGGCCAAGTAAATACTGAGAAATGTAGGAAGAAAGCTCATCCAACATACTTCATCAATAATTAAATAACTCTAATTGAAGGCCACTGATTGGCTGTGAGAGTAGGAGGCACTGCGCTCTACAGAAATGGAATATGTATTTTTGGCAAGGGTTTTTCTTCATAAACTCCATTATTTGTCTTTAGGGAATCCGGCTTGAAGTTTAACGTCACAAAAAAATTCCACATCTGAAGTAATTCCACATTGTTGGCAAAATCCTCGCTTGCTTTCTCTCTGACACTTAGAATTGATGATACCACTGTTGTCTGCGCATTATATGAAACTGGATGGGAATCCTGAGAAACGAGTTCTCTGTATTCACATAGGTTTAGAGTCAGGGCTAACCTGTGCTAATTTATGTTAGCTAAATATTAAAATGGGGAACATGGGGACTTGGGGACAATGAGGAGATGCACTCTAGGAAATCAGCTTCTGGAGCTGAACAGCAACTATCAGCAACTCTGAAGATGTGAAAAGTGGCCCGAAAATACCTCTTATAGCAGTCACTGGGACTACAAATGTTTCACATTGAATGGGGTGAATGCAAAAGTACCAACTACAAAGTCCTGTGTATATTTATTAACTGAAACCAGAAATGTAATTTCCTGCAACAGCAGCAAAACATTGTGTGACCACTTTCCAAAGCTGACTCATATGTTAAATTAAAATGAAAACTCCTTGATCCGTTTCCCCGTGGCTCAATACTTTTGGCCTTTAGTGTTCAGACTTAATACTACAAACTTCAACACATTACTACCAAGGTTTATAAGAAGCAAGTACAGCAAAAAAAAAAGAAGAGGAAGAAGAAACAACCATAAAGTAGGTAGGTCAACAAAAAAGGAATTTATCAATAGCAGTAATTTCTGACATCCATCACCTGTGTGGACATTTCAAAGGCGCAGAGCATCTTTTTGCTCAGTTTTCAGCATCAGTGTTTAGCTACCAGTGTACCAGAAGCTCAGACAAGACTCTGAGTGTCACAGTACACAGAAGTATTTGTACAAACATAAGGGTTAGAGTTTGTTTCCCAGCATATCGTAAGCTGTACAAATTTGATGTAGTGGCTTTCCGACCATGGCGAAGCTTTCACATTCATGCTTTTTTTGAATTTCAGTCACCTACAGTCTCAATTTATTTGGGATGGGATTCCAGCTGGCATTTTAATCCTATTTAAAATATCCTTTGACTTTTCCTTAGAGATGAGCGACGCTAAGATCTTCAGACAGAGAGAAGCCAGAGTCTCGATCCCGGGTGGGTTTCTCGGCTTTGGTGTGTCTCCTCACGTCTTCGTGTCCGTAGCTGGCGTGGCGTTTCAGCAGTAGTTTGGGCATTCCAGATGAGGCGGTATGAAGGCCTAGTGCCAGACCCAGGGTGGTTCCTGGGGAAACACTCAGAGCAGGACTCGGGCTTGTGATGGCTTCTGGAGTTTTGGGCATGACCAATGGCAGCCTCTCGGCCTCGTAGCTCTGCTCATCATAGGCGTAGTTGACGTTGCCACAAGGGAAACTCTGGAGCTTCGCAAGGTCCATACCAACTTTTGTGGCACCACCAGCTGGGGTCTTTTGGGAGGGCATGCTTGGGCTAGGCTGAGTCTGGCAGGCAGGAGCCGGAGCGGGGTTGAGGTAGTTGCTTTCACAAATGGCTTCGTTGCTCTCGGACGCTGGGCTGCAGGTCTGTGAATTGGTCGTAGAACTAGAGAGTGGCATAGACTGAGTGTGAACCAGGGTTTTCTTCCCCATGAAGTTTTCCAAGACCCAGGAGCCGTACGTTGGGTTCCAAAGGTTCTTAGTCTTGTTCTTCAGCCTCTGGCTTCCCGAGGAGGAGCTGTTTCTGGAGCAGGGTCGGTGATGCGGAGGCTCGGAGTGGATGCAGTTGCTTCCGCCTGACAGACCCGGAGCAGGGACGGTTTCAGCCCAGGACGGCTCCAGGACCTCTCGACAAGATGTCACTTCATGGTGGATGGGTTGGGTTCTCTGCAGGAGGAGGCGGGGTTTAGTGGGCTGCAGGGGAAGAGTAGGGGGACCAAAGCCCAAGGGGGTGAAACCCAGCTGCGCAGGGGAATCCTGACAAATGGGGCGTGACACCACCAGTGGAGTGACACTGGTGGTGGTGGGAGCAGGAGGACGCATTACTGTGCCTCCATCATCCTCTGTGTTGGGGCCATATTCTACAGGAAGAGGTGTATTAATCACATCCGGGTCCTGATAAAGACAGAAACATGCAGAAATGATTAACGCAGCTGAACGAGAGAAGAAAATAAGAAGAAGGAAGGAGAATAAAGTAAAACCTGTGTGTGAATAAGGCTGAAATATGCAGTCATGCTGCGTATTTCAAATGATTTGCAGATGAAGAATACCTGAGTGCAGTAGTTAATTCTTTCCAGGATAGTTGAGAAGTTGGGCCGGTGATCAGGGCAGTGCTGCCAACACTGGGTCATGAGCCGATAGCTAAAAGGTAACAGATGCAAACTGATAAACCACATCGTAAATGTGTCACTAGTGGAAAATTTGTTATCATCCTCGATGCTGTTTATCAATCCTAGGACAGAAAGAAACTTTCTAATGCCATATGAGCTGGGAGGACCCATTCTGTCATTTTTGAGATGCCAGTGGCAATTTATTCATATAGTACATTTCATTACATGTTAACAGTACATGTTACAACAAAAGAATAACTATAAATAAATATTAAATAAATAAATAAATAAATAAATAAATAAATATAGGCATATATACATATTCTTTGATGTAGATTTGAGGTGCATGAGACAAAATCTCTCTCTGGGTTGAAATGAAACTGCCAACTGAAATGTGTAAACGCTTTTTATTTAAGTGTGATGAAAACCAGTCAAGAACTTGAACAGTTAAACCAATTATGTTATGGTGTCTATTATTCAAAATGTTGTGAACGACAGAATCAGAGGTAGCAGTAAGATTAAGCCAAACCAAAACAGATGTTTTCTGTGCTGGTTTAAGATATTCAAACCAACCAAACCAAAAGCACCTCAGACCCGCTATGCTGGACGAGGGTGCTGCATCTCTTGTGTGTGCACCTCCTGTCGGTACTCACACGGGCCCTGGGCAGCCCTTGGGAGGGTCCATCCTGCCTCCGCTGGTGACAAACTCCAGGACCTCTTGGTTGGTTTTACAGGGATACGGCATGTAACCAAGAGAAAGGATCTCCCAGAGCAGCACTCCAAATGACCTGCAGGGGGCGACACAGATCATCAGCTGAGTTGTTTTTCATACATGTAGCAAACTTTTTTGCTCTCATATGAATACCAGACCAACAGGAGAAATGAGAAATGAAAAACAAGTGACAATATTCACCTTATTTCTATTTTTCTAACTTAAGCTTGTATAGTTTTCCTGAAACAAAACCGATGCTTGCTACATGCAGTGTTATTGCTTCACATCTTCCAGGTAATAGTTGGACAATTTTTGCAGAACCCAACAATTTAAGTGGATTCTAAACAGTCTTTGTGGTCAGACTGCAGCTTATTTCGTACATATTTCCACCAACATGATTGAGTATGAGCAGCTGTTTAAACCCATTATGTTGCAGTCTCCATATTGCACTTTCAACTGCAATAATATTTGTTATATTTTTCTAATTACCCCAGCTGTAACACAAGCTTTTTTCAGTCCAGAAAAATGAAAGACTTGACTTATTTTGGACCCTGCACCTACATTAATAGCAGGAGCAGAATGTTCTTTGTTCAGCTGGTCTTGAATACAGAGCTTCTCTGTCTTTTAAAGGTTTTCACTCAATGAACACGGTGTCTCACACCAACACATAACGGCATCCAGTTTCAGACTGAGGACAAACCTTAGTCTTCAGACTGACTGTTTACATCACAGCACACATGAAGTTATCATACCACGTGTCAGTCTTGCATGTGAAGATTCCCTCCAGAAAGGCCTCTGGTGGCATCCATTTGACTGGTAGCATGGCACGACCACCTTTTCTGTAATAGCTAGCCCTAGAAAAGAAAAAAAGACCACAACCGATCTTGCTCCCATGAGTGACATAATTGTAAATTGCCATGTCAGCTTTAGTATATGGGCAGTTTGGCTCCTGAAGAGTCAGTGTACAAACCTGTAAATGTCCCGTGCCATGCCAAAGTCTCCGATCTTAGCCACTCTCTCCAGTCCACAGCAGGTAAGAAGGCAATTTCTGGCAGCAATGTCTCTGAAAAAACATGATTCTGTTTCAAAATGTAGCTTTATGATGACAATAAAACCTAAAACTTTCACATTTTATTGCTTAAATATTTGTTTAGTTCAGTATTCGTTGATTTGTTCAAATATGCAATGAAATGGCAATTTTCTTTAACATGTTTAGTTGGAGACTAAAAAAAAAAAAAAAAAAAAAAAAAAAAAAAAAAAAAGGGGTACACTTAGCACGAACTTAGCACTTGACAAAACAACAACGATGACCACCAGTCAACCTGTTCAAACTGTATCATACACCTTTAATTTATGATTGTGTTTTTGTCTCAAATGTACGTC
>JAVQJG010152951.1:0-17779 GCA_036024015.1 Craterocephalus amniculus
TAATTGAATAAATAGCATCAGAACCCCCCCCCCCCCCACACACACACACACACACACACACAGAAGCCATTATGCCTGATAGAGGTCTAGGGAATCTTAATGATAACTGTCCATGGACAAAAACATCTTACGAAGTATGGCAGAAAATAGTTAAAAGACATAACCTGGGAGATGCAGAAAAAATACTAAGGTGGGTAGATCATGACACAGACTTGAAGCCAAACAGAACAGACCCCACGTTTAAAAGGTGAAGAAAGGCAGGAGTCACTGCATATTGCTGTTTAATACAGAAGGAGGTAATCAACAGTTTTGAAATGTGCAAGAAGGAATATAAATAGTATTGATTTTTTCAGATACTTACAGATACGTCACAGATTGACTGAGATTGTAGCTGGGTTAACGGAATAAAGGTGGGTTTATACTCGCGCGTCGTCTGCGTCGCGGGGGTTACGGCGTAGGTCCGCAGAGGCTTCACGCGCACCTCTTACAGACCAGACTGCAGCCGGCTACGGAGACGCGGAAGTTCTCCCCTGTGATTGGTCAGATTGTGATACTAGTTTCCGGATACCTTTTAAACCGCGGATAAAAGTGAAATAAAACTACACTTTTCCAGATCTGACAAAAGTTTACATCACTGATCCTACAGCCATGGTGGTGATTTGTGGCACAAAATCCACGGAGACGCCAGTAATGACTCACAAGGAAAATTATCAGACTGTGCAGCTCATCTAATCCCTGCCCTTAAAGACTGATCACTACATGTAATCAATAGATTATACATTTGTATGTTGAAGCACTGAAAAAACTCCGCGTGGCAGAGTTTATTGACCGGTACCAGCCTACCGCTGCCTGTAGAGCCGGAAAAAGCCCCGCGACCCGGCGCGTTTCCCTACGCAGGAGTATAAACACACAGATGGTCTGCTCCCGCCGCACGGAGGCTACGCGCGAGTATAAACCAGCCTTAACTGGGGAATCCATCAGGAGATTTTTTGAGTGGCATCAATCAGCAGCAGATAATTACCTCATGAGAATATTGCTTATAGCTGGAAAGAAAGCCGTAACCAAGAAATGGTTACAATCAGATGCCCTGACACTGGAGGACTGGTATAACATTGTATACCCTGTGTATACCAAGGAGAGGTTGACATTTTCAATAAAGATGCAATCAGAGACGTTTTCAAGATAGTGGGCAAAATGGACTAATTATATTGGTCCACGGAGACCTAAATTGCTCTAGACACAGATATGGCTTATTTAGGGTACCAAAGTTCTTTTAATTTGAATATTATTTTTCCTTTTTTTTCTTTATTAATAAGAAGTGTGACAGCTTTTTGTTCTGTGTGTTCCTTTGTTTTGTCTTGTTTTTTTGTTTTCTTGACATTGTAAATATAAAAGGTGGGAGTCAAAAACTGTTAGTGATACAACACACAGTGAACTCAGTAGACTATATATTTATATGGAAATGTGTGATATGTGATTGATCTGTCTAAAAAAATTGAAAACTGTATGGTTCCCCTGAAAAAAAATAAAAAAATAAAAAAAGAGCCCTGAAACTGCTGGTATCAGGTGTTTCTCACCCTGCTGAGGTAAGTCTGGGCGAATGCCATGTCTTTGGTTTCCCTGAGCGGGTCGTTGTCCAGGATGTTGTCGTCATACAGCAGCAGCAGTTTGGCAGCATCCTTACTGAGACGCTCCTGGCGACTCCTCCTCAGACCACGATGAGGACGACTACGACCTGCAGAGATGCCAAGGACATAGACACTGAGGATGTTCAGATGTTGGGCCTGAAGCAGAGACTGATATCCATTAGCGACAGCTCTCACCTCGTCCTCGCCCAGGACACCTTCCTCCTCCTCTGGGCATCCCCTCCCCAGAGGGCATCTCCTCGTCTAGGCCCACCTTACTGCTCCTCTCATCTCCTAACTCCTCACCCTTCTGACCCTCCTCTTCTTCCTCCTCCTCCTCCTCCTGTGAGCCAGCAGAGGTTGGAGAATGATCCTCTTCTGAGTCTCCCTCTGCACAGAGTCGTCGCTCTGCTGCCAGCCATGTCAGCTGCTTCATGGTCTCCTACAGAATACAACACAAGGTTGTCAAGGCAACAGAGTTGTTGATGACATTATCAGACAGCTGCGGCCAAAAACTTTAAACAGCTCTACCGTGGTTAAAGAACCGATGCAGGTTTTAGTGGTCCTTTCCACTTCAGCTCTGGATTCATCGGTCTAGTTTACACCTGTCTGGATTGCATCACCATGGTAACTGATGCTTCAACCTAACCTCCTCTAGATCAAAGTACTGTAAACCTCTTCATCTTAGATGTGTGCTTCCTGTTTACCTACAGTTAACTTCCTGTTTATTGCCAGATTACCAGCTGTTTACTTCCTGTTTACCTGTAACTCTGGAACTGAGAGCACAGACTCTTCTGATGCTGATGACATCACTTCGTCCTCATCTTCATCCTGTGTAAGGTCATCAAAGTCTTCCTCCTCCTCCTCCTCTTCCTCACCCGGACGGTCCTGGTCCTCGTCTTTATCCTTGTCCCCATTCTCTTTACCCTCTCCCTCTCCATTGTCCCTCTCTCCCTCCTCGTCTTCCTCCCCCTCTCCCCCCTGGTCTCCTTCTCCTCCTGCCTCATCCTCCTCATGTCCTCCTCCACTCTCCTCACTCCTCTCTTGATTCTGTCCATCCGTGTTTTCTCCTCCATTCAGGCTTACAGCTAACACCGAACACTCCTGCTCCTCCTCACCTCCTTTGGAGGCTAAGAGTGTTGATGCAGAGGCAGTGCTCTCCTCCTCCACCTTTATCTCCTTGGTAGGGGGCTGTGACTCTCTGATGAGCTCTTCCTGCACCTCTTTGATGGAATGCTGTAATGGGCGACCCAGTGTGTTCAGCCAGGTGGTGGGAGCTGGTTGTGTCACCACCACCTGGAAGAGGAAGTAACTTGACGTCTCTGTGGCAGCTGAGCAAGGAATCTGGGTAGTTGTGGTGTTTGCGGTGGTCAGGGAGTGGAGAAAATGGTTTTGTCTAGTTTGGCCAATAGTATCAGCACACAATTGGAGGTCAGGGCCTGGATAAGCTGCAGCCAATGGGAGAGTTCCTGGTGCTGCCTGGATGTCAGAGTGTAATGTGACACCTGGAGGAGGGGACAGGTGGCCGGGTAGTCTGTTGTCGGGTGCTTTGGCCAGAGGAAGCAGTGATGCATTATGGGCAAGGGTGAAGAGGCGCTGGTGGGACCGGCGAGGTGGGCGGGACTTATTGACATAGTAGGGGTGAAGCCTGAGGATACAGCCCGAAGGGAGGGAGGAAGGGTAAATGGCACCATCCAGGCGAGTCTTCTGGATGATCAGCTGACTGTTCTGTAGGGGAACCAATCAGAAGTTTGATCCAGTTAGTTAATACATATTTTTACCTGTTAGCAGCAGTTTAAAGTTTCCCCTGCACTTGGTCCTGATTTAATGTTTCCCCTGCAACTTGTTGCAACGCTTTAATGTTTCGATGCTGTGATGCTTTGTTTTATCTGATCTAATACCATGGGAAGTTATTGCTTTGCTACTGATTGTGTTACTGTAGAGCCTGCTGGGTTAATAAACACTCAATGTTCGGTCCCAGTCAGGTCTATAATCGCTGTATCCGGTCATACAAAGTTTAGTTATAGCAGGTTGTAGTGCTCTTTGCTACTGATTGATGTTATAAAGTAACAGTAAGGCCTGAATGTCTCTGTGAAGATGAATTAGTGGAATTTTCAGATGAAGAGCAGAGACCTGATCTTGTGAAGGACTATTCAGCTTCAGGTTTGCAGGTTTAGCTTCTATTGTCAAAATTTTTAAAACATTCATTCTTGGTGTTGAAAAGAAAATATAGTGGTACTCAGTGCTCTTGGAAGGTTTTACAAAGGTCTGAGCGATAATTGGATAACGACATATATAGAAAGATAAATATATGTGCAACAGAAATAAAAGAGGGTAACTTCCTCCTAACCAATCACACAGTCTAACCCAGGCATGCTCCACCACAAAGCCCTGCCCCCTCTCACACCACTACAGAGAAATCATGTAGCTGAAAACACTTTTTTTTCTTTTTAACTCCCGGCGTCAGTGTTGTGGGGCGTCAGGTGACGTTATGGGTGTGAGATTTTGAGTTCCCCAAGGCAATGTGTTCAGTTCTGTTTGTGAGGTACAGATGTAAGACAGAGCGGGCTGCAGCATCTGACAAAGTCCCAGACGTGTGCAGCGCTGCAGTGGGCAGGATGCCAGGATATATATATATATATATATATATATATATATATAATTTTGAAACTATGAACTTAGTTTGAAAAATTTGAAATATGTACCGGACTAGTTTATTTTAAAATGAGTGAACTGAACTTTGAACTAGTTCATTTTAAAATGAGTGAACTGAACTTTGATCTGGTTCATTTTAAATTGGGTGAACTGAACTCTGAACTGGTCAATGTAGAAAATGAACTTTCCCAATACTGCCCAGCGCTGTTATGAGGACGTAATGCAGAACTCAGGTTCTATGTTCGGCACGAGAAACTCAGATTACTACTACTACTGTCATTTAGCAGGCGCTTTGATCCAAAGCAACTTACATTTGAGAGAACAACACAAGCAAGAAATCACAGAGTAGGATGCAGCATGGACAGGTGACAGCTGGGCTTCGATGAAGTTTTGTCAAGTGCTAAGTTTTTTTTGTTTGGTTTTGTTTATTGTGTTTGTGTGTGTGTGTACAATTCCCTTGTAAAAATAAAAACATGCAATTCACTATCAGAGAACCATAGTATGGTAAGTGCATAGGGCAGTTATTGCCGGGTCAGGTTGGACACGTTAAGTGTGAAAATGCTCTTTAAAGAGATGAGTCTTCAGTTTGCTCTTAAAGGTAGGAACAGACTCTGAGGATCGGACCGAGTTTTGTAGCTCGTTCCACCATCAGGTGACAACAGAGAAAAAAAGAGTCCTCTGTTGATATTGATCTCATGCCACATTGTGGTGGAACCACCAGGCGTCTTTCAGCATCTGAGCGTAGCCGATGAGGAGCGTAGCTTAGGATGAAGGAGTGAAGGTAGGCGTGTGCGTTAGCGTCTGGTAAGGCAGAAGCAGAATATTGAACTTGATGCTGCTGCAGCTGGAAGCCAGTGCAGAAAAATTAGCAAGGGAGTGACATAAGCCTCTTGGGCTGGTTGAAGACCAGACATGCTGCTGGATCATCTGCAGAGGTTTAAATGAGGATGTAGGAATACCAGCCAGCAGAGAGTTACAGTAGTCAATGCAGGACAGGACCGGGGCCTGGACTAGAAGCTGTGTCGTATGTTCTGTCAGGTAGGGTCGATTTTCCTGATGTTGTAGAGAGCGAATTAACATGACTGACTACAGAGTTAACCTTGTCCTTGAAGGACAGCTGCTGTCCAGCATGACATCAAGGTTCTTGGAAGAGGTTGTGTTTGTGGTTTGTTTTGGTAGAAGGCTATCTTGGCAGCTTTTAAGCTGGATGTGAAGCAAGAAAGCATTTGCTGGTGTTCAGACAAGTCAGAACACCAGCATGCACCAACTTTAGACTTGCACCATTTCCTTTCAGGTGCTCTCAGTCCAGTTCCGTGATCCCTCTGAGTCTCTGTAAGCCATGAACTCGGTTGCTTCTGTTTGGTTGGCTAAGACACCATAGGACAGAGTTTGTCCAGAGAGGAGTGAGTGCAGAGCAGAGTGTTTCTGTTGCCTCATTTACAGGTAGAGTGGAAAGAACAGAGTCGGAGGGGAGGGCAGAGGAGACTTGCTCCAATAGCTGTGTAGGATTGAGTGATATTAACGTGTAGGAGGGAAATGCCAAATTTAACCAGGAAGTGGTATGAAAGGTGTAGCGTTGTGACATGCACATTAACAGCAGTGCAGTCTCTGGTCAGTACCAGGTCAAGCATATTGCCAGCTCTGTGTGTTGGGAGACTCTAGGTGAGATTGAGATTAAAGGTGTGGATTAGTGCCATAAAAGTTATTTGCCTGTGTTTTGTTAATATGAATGTTCATGTCGCCCATTACAATTAGTGGAGTGCTATCATATGGGACGTTGGAGAGGATCATGTCCATTTCTGAGACAAATTCCTCCATACTGCCCCCTGGAGGGCGATAGACCACCAGAACATGCGCAGTGATGGGTTTGGAAAATTTTATTGCGTGGTTTTCAGATGAGGAGCAGTTGGCAATGGGCCGAGAGTAGGAGAATTTCCACATTTTGTAGAGCATAATGCCTGTGCCACCCCCTCGACCAGCAAAGCGAGGTGTGTGAGTGAATTCTGCATTTAAAGATAGGGCAGCTGGTATAGCGGACTCACCACTTCCAGGATTGATAAACATTTTAACTGGATTAAACAATGATTTTCCTCTTTTCCGGCAACAAAAGTCTCCTACAGCAAAAACTCTGTCCCCAGGACATCAAAGTGACCCGCTTCACCTGCAACAATCTCATGCCCAGATAAGCCAAGACTTAGGTGATCTATCAAATCATCTCTCTCTCCACGGGCCATCAACAGATGACCAGATGCCAACCATAAACATTGACATGATTTGTATACAGGTCAAATCAACCCTCAGTAAAACTCATTTGGGACTGCCCTAACTCAGGACTGCGTCTTGTCATATGTGACAAGACACCAGCTTCTCGGTCGGACGGGAGCCAAGGCAACCTCCTCTCTCCGGAATGTGGTCTCAAGACAAAATAACCCAGGTTTTCGCTTATCTCAAGTATTTAGTGATTAAACTTTTCATGAGTTTAATCAACTTAGCTTAGCCCTAAGTGACTGTCTTCTGATTAAATGGACGTGATTTACTGTTTGTTATGACTCATGTTAACTTGATTATAATTCTTTTAAGGTGATCACACACTACCAATGTTGTAATTATTCCTCTCAGGATCCACTACTCAGGATGCAAATTTAAAACTGTGAAAGGAACGTTTCCTTTACAGCAACAAGAATTCTGCATAGTTCTTCAGAAGGTGGGTATTTGATGTCGTTATGCACCAGTATATGAAACAAAGTAAAGTTAATTTGATAGTCTTCTCACATGATGTGGTATGAAGGGAAAATGAAGGAACCAATGCCCCCATGTGACAAACTGAAGAACCTCTCTCCTTTGAGTCAAATTAGCCAATCTCATCCTTACTGGATAAGCATTTAACTTCCACTTTTAGATGGTCACTGGCTATCAGTCAGACCGACCAAGCGGGCCTATTCAATTTTGGATTTTTATTTTGGACCACCTTTGGACCACCTTGCTGTCTGAAACTCCGCTGGCGGATCCCAGACCTCAGAGTAGCCAAGGCCCGCTTCGAATGACGCCGACAGTCCCAGCAACAATCCAACCAAACTTTGCAGAGAGGCCTACCAGGTCTGACCAAGCTTCAAAGACCCAGCGTCTAAAGTAGGCCCAATATAGCTCTCTGAAACATAGGTGGTGTCTTCTGGCTGATACATCAAAATGAAACCAAATTATTAATTTTGAATTCACATCCAAATTTAATATCATCAAGCGTATTGAAGCTTCTAATACATAAAATAATTTAAATTCTTAGGAACCCGTTACTTCCTTTCTTAATTTCATCTCATGTGAGTATTGCTTATGGCTGTTAAACTCAACCTACACATATACGTGCACATTTTAATCCGTAATTTTACAGATAACCTCTTCATTTATTATCTTCTTCCATGTGCTTGTTTTTGCTGTTTAACATATTGTTAATAAATATGTGTGATCATTTTAACCGTGGCTGTCATACTTTCTGAATGCAGAGTTCTGGGTTATTTGTTCTGAGACTTAACAACTTCAGATAAAGAGTTAATCTAAGGTCTTCTCATCCTGGCCTAAATCTAAGTAAATAAGGGGGAGTGGTGCTCCATAGGCTTTTTATAATAAATAGAGACATTAAAGCTACACCGTGTTAGGAGCTGATGAACTCTGTTTTGTTAACTGTGGACTAACAGTTCCACAGACCAAGACTAACTAAGGATGTGGTGAACGGGCACGCCCTGGGCTGTGGTCTTTACCCGATATGGGACCAATTATGCTGACGCCTCACTGACGCTCGGCCAACTGTGTCCAAATAAGTACTTGACACTTAGCTACTCCTGAACAGCTGAAACCACCTCTTGTTCTCTCTGCTTCTGCCCCAAAGCAAGAGGAAACTATTGTCACGTCAGGTTCTATGTTCTGCATGCACAGCAGAACGGACAGTGTGGCTGTGAAGCTCTGCAGAAAACGTTCCGTTGTCCTAGGCATCTAAGAGACAGCAAGTAGCTGCAGTACGTCCTACAATATTCATTTGTTTTATTGCTGTTTTACAATGTACAATATCCTTGAGGGCCTGAAAGGCACTTATAAATAAAATGTATTATTATCTATTTGTCTCTATTGTCCAGCCCTCAGCAGATGGATGCTCTTCCAGCTCAGTCTGGCCCTCAGCCAGCAGGATACGTTCCAAATGCATCATTAAGCTATATCCTCATTTACGGGAAAACAGTTATCATGACAATATTTTTGGCCATATCGCCCAGCCCTAGTTTTACACCAAGATTGGGATCTACTCCAGATTGTCATACCTTGAGCCAGTTTGGCATACTGGAATAATTTTTGTCCACTGGAGGGCGCTGATCTTCAGGCTGAACTCTGTTGCAGAGGCTTTGCAGTGGAGGAACGACTCCCTCCATCAGGAACTTCTAGGAACATGATGAGAACACACAATTTAGCTGTCCAATCAGACACCATCTCACAGTCAAAAATTCTGCATTTGCCAACAGGAAGTACTAGGTGAAGTCACCTTGATGATGTTGTTCGGTGGAGCTCTCGGACTGCTCATCTCCCTGATGTGTTTTCTGAAGTTCCACCGACTCTTACAGAGGAGATAAGAGCTGATCAGCTGATCGGATTGAACCGCCCCTTCGAAGTGTTTCAGACCCAGAACAATCAACCTGCACAGAGCCATCATGGGAAGATGATAAAGTTCATAAAAGTGAGGGCATGGTTCAGGGTAAAAGTGAACGGTACATCATCAGACCAGGGTGTTCTTACCCATCCTCTCCTGCTGTGTAGACCCTCCGGTGGTGAGGGTTATGGAGGGCAGGGTCCAGGCTGCAGACAGGAAGTAGTTCTGGGTAGGAGAAGACAGGGCGGGTGGCAAACAGCCAGGCAGCATCCGCAGGCAGCAGTGGAAAGGCGTGGCCTAAACACCAGTAGAGGATGGTGACTGGGTGACCTTTAACCTCTAGTTGGTGAGTAATACCTCTTCATCCTTGTCCTTACTGTTGGTCGCAGGAGTCATGTCAGGGAGGAGCCGTTTAGAAGCTGCAGGAACAGGAGCAGTTTGAAGTTCCTCCCTCTTTTCCACCTCCTGAAGGAGATCCAGCGCCCCCTGCAGGTTAAAGACTCTGAAACTGCTACTGGGACACACCTCCTCCTGACGACCAGCAAACTGCTGCAGCTCCTCCTGAAGGGTGGGGCACAGATGTTGATAGTCTTGAATGACAATGGTCCTAAATTTTGACCCAGGATCAGGGTCTTAAGCTTGGTTTATACCCGCGGAGGTTAAACAGACCCTCTGTGTGTTTATACTCCAACGTAGGGAAACACGCCGGGTCGCGGTGTCTTTTCCAACTGTACAGGCAGCGGCATGGTGGTACCGGCCCATAAAGTCCTCAAGGAGTTACAATCAGTCGATTACATGCAGTGATCAATCTTTAAGGGCCGCGATTAGATGAACTGCACAGTCCGATAATTTCCATGTGACTCATTGGCGTATCCATAGATTTTGTGCCACAAATCACCAACAGGGTCGCCGAATCATTGAAGTAAACTGCCATTAGACCCCCAAAAAATTCTGTTTCATTTTAGTTTGACCCGCGGTTAAAAGGTAGTCAGATATCCGGTAACTATTTTCACAATCTGACCGATCACAAGGGAGAACTTCCGTGTCTCTCCATCCGCGTAGCTGGCTGAAGTCAGGTCTGGAAGAGGTGCATGTCAAGCCTCTGTGGACCTACGCAGAGGCTACAGCGGTTACGGCGTAACCCCTCTGACGCAGACGATGCGCAAGTATAGACCCAGCTTACGTTTGGGAGTTTCAGTTTAACAAAGCTGCTCCTATTCTTGCTCCAGGTGTGTTGTTGAGGAACTAAGCTCTTAATTATGTTTTAATCAAAAATCTTATTATTTTCAATAATAGATTTTATCACATATTTTTTATGTGTGTTTTTATTATCTATTTCTATTGTTTTCAGGTTTATTTTATATTGGTATTGTTACTGTTCCTTTGTTACAGTTATTGTTCCTTAGTATATTTAACATTTTAACCCTTTAACCGAGCAAAAAGGCTGGAACGTATGAAAGACCAGGGGGGCTGTGGATAATATATTTGCAAATTAGTCTCTTCATAAGTAAATCATCCAACTAGCACTCATTTTTGAATAAATCAATATATTATAAAATCTGAAATATGTTAATGACCAAGTATTATTAAGAACTATATTTTTCAATTGAACAAATGAATTTATATATTACATATTGTATATGTATACAATATTATCATATTATTACCACATATTATTAAATAGGTATTTTTTATTGAATAGACAGAAATAAATAAAGTTAAAATCATATTCAAATTAAAGAAAAGAATCCCTGAACCCACGCACTCACAAACACAGGCACAAAACAACACACAGTACAAAGTCGTGTGGCATGGCAAGGCACTGAGGATCCAAGCCAGGAAAACACAACCTAATGGGGGGCCGTCCATGCATAGAGGGGCCATGCTCCACAGCAGCAGAGAGCACCGCCACAGGGACCACCTCTAACCCCGACAGACCCGTGCAGAGCCCTCCAGCAGTCCAGGCCCAGGGAATCCCCACAACAGCACCCCTAGACAGCGCTAGCACGGAGCAGCAGCATGGAGGGCCCCCATGAGGAAACACTGGAGCTAAAGCTGTGTATCATCAGCATAGCTGTGAAAGCTCAGCCATGTCTCCTGATGACTTTGCCAAGAGGCATCATATAAAGATTAAAAAGAACTGGAACTTAAATTGACCCTTGGGGAACCCCAAACTTAATTTCATGCCTTCTGAAGGAACATGTATCCATACATACGAAGAAGGATCGATCTGCAAGATAAGAGCTGAACCATTTAAAAACAGTAGGAGAGAGGCCGACCAAGCATTTGAGTCTGTGTAATAAGATGTGATGGTCAACTGTATCAAATGCAGCACTAAGATCCAGTAAAACCAAGATTGCGAGTTGCTGAGTACGCATTGTACGGTGTGATGTCATTCAAAATATTTAAAAGGACTGTCTCTGTACTGTAGTTAATCTTAAAACCAGATTGAAACTTCTCTAAAATAATGTTTCTGTTCAAAAAATTATTAACTTGATTAAAAACTTGTTTCTCTAAAATTTCACTTAAAAATGGTAAGTTGGATACTGGTTAGTAGTTATCCAGAAGAATGGGGACTAATTTACTGTTCTTCAGAAGGGGCTTCACCACTGTCATTTTAAAGGCAGAGGGGAAGACAACGGTCTGAAGAGAGTAATTTACAATATTTAAAATATGTTCCCTGAAAAATTCATAAAATCTTTATAAAATTGACGTGGGTAAAGGATCTAAAAGGCAGGTTGTTGAGTTTACTTGGTAGAAAACTTGACCAAGATTCCTTGGATCAACCAGGGTAAAACTTTCCAGTGTTTCCTCTGGTGTAAACCATACATCAAATGTACAAGATTGATGGGATAAAAAGACTAGATCTGGCGTTATCAATTTAACTCCTGAAGTGGTCTGCAAAATCCTCACAGTGTGTCTGTTGGTGTCATGGAGGATTTATGAAAAGCAGAGTTGGTTAAAAGATTGATGGTTAAAAAAGGAATTTAGGGTTATTTTTTATTGACTGTGATAAGTTGTGAAAAGTGTGATATTCTTGCCCATTTTACTGCGTTATTGTAGGTTTTGAGATGTTGACGTAAAGTTTCATAATGGACTGTAAGTTTGGTTTTCCACCATCGCCTCTCTGCACTGTCTCTTTAATTTCATAATACTGTTGTTTCTCCACTGCAGTGATGGTTTTGTTTTAATTGTTTTGGTTCTAAGTGGAGCCAGTGTGTCCAGTAGTGTTTTTTTTATCTACTATTAAAATTGTGAACAATAAAATCAAAAGGTGCTGGTAAAATTTCTGCAGGAGTGTTCTTTAAAATCTTAATAAAATTTTCAGCCACTTCAGGGTAAGGTAGTGTTTTTTCACTGTTCTCCCCGGGGCCTCCTGAAGTTTAAAACCGGTGTTGTTAAAATACACACAATAGTGATCAGTTAAAGCTAAATCAACTACAGAGGACACACCATCGGACAGGGCGTAAGGTATGACCAGGTCCAGGGTATTTCCCCTGCAGTGTGTCGCCTGTGTTACGTGTTGTTTAAAATCCAGGCAGTTTAAGAGGTTTAAAAATTCTCTAGATATTAAAGCTGCAGTCTAAAACTATTATAAAAGTAACTTTTTCTCATATTTTATAAAACTGTCACTATGTACAGACAGTAGTACATGACAGGCTCCAGTAGTCCCTCCTCCTGCCTCTACAGCGATTTGCAGGAATCCACCGCGCCTGGTAAGAACAACCAATCAGAACCAGAGGAGTGTTTGATGGAGAGTCTGGCATCTGTCAATCACTGCAGGCATGCACTGCAAACTTCAGCTTCTTATTTACAAACACTGACTTAGCAAGTTGTTGTTGACCCGTCAGCTGTTTGTTTTTTTTCCCCATTGCCCACACATCTAGGGGCATTCTTTGGTACAACGCTGACCTAAATACAGACAGAATGAATGATTTTGACATTTTTCAATACTCCTTGTTAACAAACAGCTTAAATTTAATTTTTGCAGCTAACATCCACACCGTCACTAGTCATTTTGCCTCAAAAAATGACGGAAGCTACGTGATCTGAAAGGATTAATAGAACCAATGCCGAGTTGGCCATGTTGTGTTGTGTTGTGTTGTGTATATTGTTCATTTCACGTCGCGGGCACTGCCGCCGCGCATGCGCCGTGGCGAGGAGGGGGCAGAGTTGGAGGCAGGACTTGAGCGCAGCAGGAAGGGAGGGGGAGTGACATGAGACTTGTGTCTGTTCAAAATTTCAGGCTAAGTTCGCTCTCATCTCAGAGTTGTAGACTGCAGCTTTAAGTCAGAGGTGTTGTCAATGTGTAGATTAAAATCGACTGCTATTAAAAACCTGTTGTATGTGGAGTAAATGATTGAAATAAGTTCACTCATGAAAGAACTGGAGTGACTGAGTGGTCTGTAAACAGTGTCACACAGAGTAGGAGGACTGTTAAAAACCAAAGCATGGTATTCAAATGATGAATAACTTAAAAAAGACCTCATGCGAGTTAAAAGTTTTCACCATAATAGAAGCAGTTCCCCCACCTGTCCCCCCACTCCTAGTTGAAAATAAAAACTTAAAATTAGGTGGGCAGGCCTTGGTGCAAGTAACTGGTGCATCAGTGCCAAGCCATGTTTATTATCTAAAATCAGGTTGTGTATGAGGAACAACTTGTTTAAAAGAGAGCGCACATTCATCACTGCCAGACTAATTTCCAAACCGGACGTGCGCTCGACCCCACCCCTGAGTTCCGCGGCCCGACCCTCCAAGGTGGGCCTACGTGGACAGGGATGATGGGAAGTGATGACAGGGATGGGATTGTAAACAGTGTTATTATTGTTGTGGGGATTAATAGTCCTAGTACAATACAAACAGTATTGTTGGGAGTGGAACGGGGGTGACAGTGACTAGGACCAGGGGGATGTCAAACACTGAGGGACTGGGCAGATGAGCATGATGGCAAGGTTGGTTTGGACAGTGAGTGAAGCAGATCATAGCTAATATTGTTGGAGAGTTGGTGGCTACTGGCTGTGTAGAGGTGGAGATCGTCTACCGTCTTTAAAAAAAAAATAATAATAATAATTTATAATAAAATGCTCCTGATATCTCAGCCATTAAACTCCCAGACAGCTTCCCTGTTTTCTGATGTCTGATATAACAAAGTGTATTGTTATGATTTTCAAAACCCTACCGTAGACAAACTCCTTTGTTGTTTTAATGAAACATGTACAGAGGTTTTAGACTCTTTTAGGCGGAGGCACATCAAACCAGTGGTACAACCTTGGTTAAATGAGCACACTCGTGAGCTCAGACACGCGTCGCTGCGCTGAGCGTCGGTGGAAGAAAGACCATCTCAGGTCTCTCTGCAAATATTAAAAGATTTGCTCTGGACTATCAGAAAGCAGTTAAAACTGCAAAATTTAGCTTTTTGTCCAATCTTGTTTCCTCCAATTGTCACAAACCTCAGGTTCTTTTTAACACACTTGAATCTCTTTTATGTCCTTGTAAAGGAAATGCTACTGTGCCCTCAGCCAGCCTCTGGGAAAATTGCTTAACGTTTTCTAGAGACAAAATTGCAGTACTCAGACCGCATTTCTTGCTTGGTGCAGATCCAGGGCTTTTATCAACTTGCCATGCTACCTTTCAAATTTTGAAGCCTGTAACTTTATTAATTTTGTTTTTAATTCTTTTTATTGCTTTCTTGCTGTAATGTTTCCGATGTTTGTATGTTAAGCACTTTGAATTGTCATGTACATGAAATGTGCTTTACAAATAAACCTGCCTTGCCTTTATGTAAACTGACAAAAATAGTCAGGCAGTTAAAGCCCTCTTCTTGTCCATTGAACATTATTCCCAGCCATTTGTTAGTAGATGTTTTTGGCTGTATTGGTCCATATATTCTGCAAATAGTAAATGCCTCCTTGATGTCAGGGTGTTTTCCTACTGCTCTGAAACATGCCCTAGTCCAGCCGCTCATTTAAAAGCGCAACCTTGATCCAAATGTAATGTCCAATTTCAGGCCCATCTCTAAATTGCCCTTTGTGTCTAAAATCTTGGAGAAAGTTGCCTATGGTCAATTACAGGACTATATCGATCAGAATGAAATTGGTGAAAAATTTTAATCTGGCTTAAAAATGCGTCACAGTACTGAAACCACCCTTTTAAAAGTTTTTAATGACCTTCTTTTAACTGTTGATGCAGGAAAATCAGCAGTGCTTCTGCTGCTAGATCTATCTGCAGCTTTCGATACTGTGGATCACTGCCGATACTGTGTTCTTTTGTCCCGCTTGGAGTCAGGGCACAGTTCCAGTTCTACCTTAATAATAGGAGTTTTTCTGTAAATATAGGACAACACTCTTCCTCTGTGTCTCCTCTGAACCACAGTGTTCCCCAAGGCTCAATCTTGGCGCTTGGCGCTGCGCCAAGGATTAAGGTATCCATCAGGATCTTGGCGTCCCGGATCTGGTGTAACTTGGGTATCCTTTCCTCCAGTTCGAATATCTTTTTGGTGAGGCGCATGCAGCCGGTGCAGTCAGAGTAAGTGGAGCCATGTTAGCGTCCAAGTTAGAATTAGCAGGTAACAATGGCTTTTTTCGGCAAGTTCTGCACTGATCAGGGATTCCCCGAGCTGTCAGTGCAGAACTTGCCTGAAAAAGCGAGACGATCGCTGAACAGAGATAAAGGTCGTTCTCCAAATTGACTTAGAAAAGCCACTAGTTATGTCGTTTTATCCTAAAACGGTAAGAAAACCAGATAAAACCAGGATGGATGTGACCCATCGTCATGGCGCAGAAAGCAACTATCCGTTATAAGGTTGAAAACATTATTAATTGGGTAAAAGACTCAACATTATAAAACATCAAATCCTTCTCTTAAGCATCTTTTTCTGAAAGGATCATTAACCGGGACAGTTCTGTCTGCTCCGTTGATCAGAAGGGGCTGACTGCTGTTGTTGTTTCTTAGCTGTTATTGGTGGGCGGGGTTAAACTGGTGAACTTGACAGATCTGTGCATGGCAGATAGTGATATGAAAGATAATCAGCTCTACAGCCACGAGATGAATGACTGCTTCGCCCATCACATCAACCTGACTGGTGCTCGTCATCAACACAACAACCAAATTTGTAAGTGAGTGAATATGCAGCGTCTGCACGTATCTGTATTCTAATGTACAAAAGTTGAATTGTGTAAAGTGCTTTATAAATAAAGTTTGAACTGAACATGGGATGGATTAATGTGAACTACAATCAGCTGATTATTGGAAAAGTTCAGTTTCCATCTTCAAACTTTGAACATTTGGGTGGCTGTAGTTCAGAAAGAAGAGCAGTCGGCTACAAACCAGAACATTTGTGGTTTGATTCCCAGCTTCCCCTATCTGCATGTCCTTGGGCAAGAGACCAAACCCCACGCAGCCTCCTGATGTGCCTATCAGGAAGAATGTGTGTCATGTGACCAGAAGAGACCCGAGTCAGTGTTGGTAGAACTGATCCAGGTTCCTTAAGGTGTCTTTTTTTGTTCCTTCTGATGTTAACCTCTCAAATGCCAACAGCCAGTGGCCTTGTTGGTTTATCTGTAATTTCTGTGATTTGTACTATTTACTGTCATAGGATTGTGCAAATCTGTCTCTGGATCTGTGCCGTTGGCTCTGTTTTGCTTTAGTTTGCTGTGTATTGTTCTGCCCGCAAAACTAATTTCCCTCTGGGGGCAATAAAGGAAATTAAAGCAAGCGGCTACGGAGGCCCTTGCACCTACGGCACCGCATTGTACCGCCATTTCCCAACGACTTCCCTTTCACAAAGCTCCTACATACACCTGCAGCCACGTATGTTCTCATACTGACGCATAAGCCATATCTTCATCTGCTGCTTCAGACACAGTTAAAGAGGCACCTCTGTGTATGAAGGCCATCATAACCTGTTTTGCAAATTGAGTGTTGTAGTCTACAGAGGCATCATGAAAGGGTTTAGGATGTGGTGAAACATAAGGTGTAGCCTGTAGGTTCACTGTTGACGAAGCTTAGCCCCAGTGTTCAAAACACCACTTCTATTTGTAAGAGGGCGTAGTTAAGGTTTGGCAGATAAGACTGTACGTGGATCTGTTATTGATCCCACCCTGATTAAGCATTGTCAGTTTGATGGAGCTCAGATGAAATGTGAGTGATTTATAGAGATTTTTGTGAAGACGGCGTGATGGTAAAATTCGTCACCAGCCACGGACACACCCATAAACCTAGAAATAATCGTTTGAGAAAGTTTCATCACCGGCATCTTTTGCTCATTTCAACCTAATTTTGGGTTACATTACATTACCGTCATTTAGCTGATGCTTTTATCCAAAACGACTTACAATTGAGTTTTTTTTTACCAGCGGTGCCATCACTGGAGGCAATGAGGGTAAGGTGTCTTGCCCAAGGACACGACAGGAGACTGAGGTGGGAGTGCCTGGATTCGAACCTCCCTTCGAATCACCATTCACATCAATGAACGACCTGCCCTACTACCTGAGCCACCTAAAATCCTTCTGTCAAATAAATAGATTGCGGCACCGCAGGAAGTGGAGGGTTTGTTTGGCGAGATATTGACAGAAAATGGTGAAACGTTATTAAAAAACAATTCAAGCAGCTTACTAGTATGTGTAGTGGAGGTTTGGTAACCTAGAGTGTCAGGTTCGATCAAAGAGATGATCAACGTGCTGAATTTAAACTGCAATGTGCGCCAGCGGCAGGTGCTATGAAATAAAGTGGGCCCGTCATAGCACGTCATGTAAGCAGCCCGACTCACCCGCAGAATCTGGATCAGAGAGTGAACCTGACCCAGACAAGTCTGATGAATGGTTACCATTTTTTCAACGCTAAATGCGCACGCACACAAACACACACACACAAA
>JAVQJG010152952.1:0-36896 GCA_036024015.1 Craterocephalus amniculus
TGACATGGCAAGGCACTGAGGATTCAGGCGAGAAAAACACTACCTGTAGGGGGGCCGTCCATGCCTAGAGGGGCCACGCTCAGCCCCAGAGTGCACCGCCACAGGGCCCACCCCCAACCGACCCGGGTAAGCCCCGCACATAGTGCAGAGCCCTCCAGTAGTCCAGGCACAGGGGACCCCCGCAACAGCACCCCTACATACAGAGCAGGCACCCCTCCCATGAGGAAACACTGGAGCTAAAAACTAAAAGATTAAAAACACGCTACAGACATAGTAGTTCTAAATATAATTATGTATAAGATTGGAGGATTTAAGAATAATACCTTAGAATAGTAATAAAATGTACAGCGACAGTTGTTAAATAATAAAAATCTATCCATCCATCCATCCATTTTCTGAACCGCTTAATCCAAGTGGGTCGCGGGTGTGCTGGGGCCTATCCCAGCTGTCAATGGGCGAGAGGCGGGGTACACCCTGGACAGGTCGCCAGTCTGTCGCAGATTAATAAAAATATATACTTAAAAGAAAACCAAAAAATCTTTAAAATCATCAGGGATTAAAAAACAATGACAATAAATAGTAAAATAAATGAGTAAAAAGAAAGAAGAAAATCAACTAAAAGCCAAACTAAAAAAGTGGGTCTTGAGCTTCCTCTTAAAAATGTCAACAGTCTCTGCGTTCCTGATGCCCTGAAATGTTCTTGAAATGGACATTTTAAAGTTGCAATTTCAGAAGTTTGTCTTCCATTTTGACACAGCTCTAGGGTTAGAAAGGAAGAAAAAATGTGGTTGCATTTACCAAAAACCCATCTCTCCATAACATGTATGTCATTAAATCTTCAAAGGTCAGAAATGTCTGCGCTGACCTTTTTGGTCTAAAGCTTCAGAAGAGCTTACATCACCAAACCTCTTCTGTTTTTTAAAACGGGGAAGTGAGAGAGCTCACCACAACCTCCTGACCAGAGACTCATTGATACTCGTTGCAGCTCACTGCTTTGGAGGTGTCATGTTGCCTGTTTGGACTTTTCCTACACGTGATACAACCACTAATCACTGTCTTTGTGCCCAAATTCATAAAAAATCACTATGGAATTTCAGGTTGTGTGGATTTGCTGTAAATTTATAAAAGGCAGTTAACTCCCATCAATAATCAGTGCTGCAGTATCTTTCTGTTTTCATATATGGAAAAATTCCACTATTGTAATCACAAAGTTTTCCAGTCATGAAGAGAAAAAGAGAAAAATAACACTTTACCTTTATTCAACAAGTGGCTGCATGTGGAAGAGAAGTGGTCTGCCATCTGGAAAGTTGTTGGATTGATTCCAGGCTTCCCCTGACGACTCCAGATCACCTGTTGCTTCACATGACACTGACCATGGATTTACTCAAATAAGTAACTTCCAGTTTAAATCAATCAATCATTTTAATAAAATTTTGGCCTACATTTTGGTCTACACATTGTAACTGTTGTGCAGGGGGATAATGGGTTTTCAGACCTCATTATTTCTATAACTCAGCCCTGTGACATGTAAGGTCAGAGCACATCAAAGCGTGCAGCCTACAAAGGCTACAGACTGGCCTCCATAGGCAGTAGACCTCAAAACCGTTTATTCCAAGCCCCCTGTTGCCCAGTGAATGATGATATCGGAGCAATCTCCTTCTTGCCACTAATTTATTCAGATAACTGTCTTTCAAAAAAAAAAAAAAAAACTAAATCAAACTGGAAATGTCCACTTAAAGTCTAATATTCTAATATACATCTGTTTCAGTGGCTGGCTTTTCTTAGCAAAATAGCAGGAAGACAATTTAAGGCCCATTATATAACTTTTCAACCTTACAACTTCACTTTCCAGATTCATTTAATGACACACAGACATTTATTACTTGCATTTGTTGCAGCCCAACAGTGTGCAGAGGCAGAGAAACAGCATTTTGCAGTTTTCACATCCAGGACGCTGCTTGCTGTGTTTGTGCTGTGTAACTGTAAAAGACACGGTAGTTTTGAACGTGCACCAGCAGATTCAGCAAAAAAAAAACTTTCCAAAAAAAGTTTACAGTCTGGGGAGAGTGCACAGCACAGGTAGGATGCAGGGTGGATGCCAAATCAGACGTCGACAGGGGTGCACCACTGAGAAAATAGTAAAGTTACATGGTGTCTCTTTAATTTACCACTTAGAAATCCACACATATTAAATATTGCACGGTTTTAACAGCACAGTTTAGCAAATATACATTTTCTTTTTTATAGTGTCACTTAAACAGTAAAATAAATACTTACACTAAAAACATACAACTCTGCACTTTGCTGCCTGTCATCTTGTTCAAAATGAATTATGGGATATAAGAGGCTGCAAAGAATACACAGCCAGTAGCTGAATATGCAGCCAATGAATCTGCACTTTAAAGTGTGCAGGCCCCAAAATGAGCTGTACTTTCAAAGCTCTTTAAATGGTCATGTGATTAGGGAGCCACTCTACAAGTGTAGTCCAAATGAAACCACAAATACAAATGCCACAAAAATACATCTAAAGCACACAAAATGGAAACATTAAAAGGTAAACAAAGGCAAGCAAGCAAGAAACAAACAACATACCAATGCTCTCCTCCCACTGGGCAAGCATGAAATAACATGCACATCCGATTCTCCAGAGGAAACTCGCATCTTCCAGTGAATTTACTGTTCTGGTTGCAGTAAATGGCTGCATCTCAGGTAAATTACATTTTTCCACTTAAATCCCAGGCAGTGGAAATGATAGCATAACAAGCTGTTTCTTTCATAAACTGTTACCGTATGCCTATCTACAAAAAGTTTTTTAGACAGATGCACGATAATCTTACACATGACTTACCAATCTCATAAAGCATCTAACCCACCACTGCAACTGAAAGTTATCTTATGAGGGAAAGCGCTTTGTGTTTGTGTAGGTTTGACTGCTCGCTAAATGCTAATTTGACGTTATAGTCAAACAGCTACAGCCGCGGATGAGAACGTGGTTTGGTTGTAAAATATTACTAATGAGGAAATGTATGGAAAAGATACCTGTTTACGAGGACTCCAGCCAGTTTCCAGTCTGATTTCCGTCCCAGGCGGTCCCAAAACGCTCCACCTCCATCTGTCGCGCGCGCTAGGCGTCGTTGCTATGCAACGCCTCTCATTCAGCAGAGGTAACCCGTCACGGAAAGTTTAAAAGCTAGTTAGCATTAGCAGCCATTAGCACCGACTAAAAGGGCATGGACTCGTACATATGAGCAGTGAGTAATGTTTTTTTTTTTATAAGATGACCCCTTTTACCACAATAGTGCGTAAAAAACACTTTTCTTAATTAAATTAAAACAATATCAAGTTATAATCCCATTCAGTGGACATTTTCATTGGGTATTAGCCCCTTTGTAGGCTATAGGACAGTCTACTAGTAGGTACAGTAGATTGTTGTCATCTATTCCCATTCAGTCAGGCGGGTAATAACATCCGAAACGGGTGGGTCATCGCTATCTGCCAGATTTCTCCAAGTTTCCATTCAATACAAATATTCCCAAGAAGGGTTTTCTCCAAACTGCCATTTCTCCCAGTCCCAAGACATGCATGCTAGGTTAACTGGTAACTCTAAATTCTCCCTAGGAGTGGTTGTCCAGGGTAATAGTGGGAAGGCCTCCAGCTTCCCCACAACCCTGCTTAGTAAAAACTTTTACAGAAAATTAATAGATAAATGAGCGGTAGTGGGGGAAAAAGCAGCAATTTTTGTTGTTGTTTTTTAAGAAAACAACAAAGAACACCATGCATCATTAAGCATTTAACAACAAAATGTCACTTTTTAAAGAAGTTGGGTAATGTACATCTGCAGTCAGACAACAATGTGACTCGTAATGACCAGTTGTGAATTGTTTGAAGACCAGTACGGAAAAGTGAGTGAGCTTCCCTCTCACGGGGGTGTTTGAGGAGCTGTGTACGAGCTTAGTTTTCATGTTACTTTGTACTGGTATCTACTCTATGTTCAGCACCATCTGGATATAATGTGCAACCTATTCTAAAATGAAATCTTGTCTATGGGCGTATTCTTCTTGTAATGTGAACAAAAAATGCTCCAAAATTCTAATTTTTTTTGTATCTGGCAGCATGTAGGTACTGCTGCTGATAGATCAGGTAAGTTATGCTGTGCATTTGGCAGAGAACAACCAGACTGATAGCTTTCATTTTATTCATGTATTAGTCAATATGACACAAATAAATACATACATACATACAAGCATACAGGTAGATTGTTTCAGATGTCCAGTGAAGAGATGTTCTTTCATCTGTTATGGTTCTTTGTTCTGCTCATTATTTTTCCTTTTTTTCTTCCTGTTTCCCCTCAATCTGTAATTATATATACAAATAATTTATTTAGATATTTATCATTTCAACCACATTTTGGATCATCAAAATGCATAAGTTTCTAAAGTGAAATGAAACTGAACAGAAGGCAGGCACTGCGGTGTACAGCAAACAGAAGCAGTACAGAAGCTGTGGGTTAATGGGTGGAGTGCAACAATGTGCGGGGAAAACACTGGGGCTACTGGGCAGGCGCTGCAGCTGGGACAAACACTGAATATTCCATGTTGCACCACTGACCTGAGATGGCTCCACTCGCTCCACTGGGAGTTGCAGAGAGCATCCTTCGCTCTGATGCACACAGCCTTGGCACGTTGTTTCACTTTATATTGACAAATGTCTGTGAAGTCGCTTGTCAAACTCTAGAAAATAAATACCAGATTACATCACTGCTGCCTTTTGAATCAAGACTTTGTTGTCATCTGACGCTAATCTTTTACTATAAGTCTGATACATCCTCGTTATTTAGGGGCAATGCCCCCCCAAATACTGTGACTGCCACCCCAAACGTGATGGCAGACAAAAAAAAAAAAAGCTACTGATTGTTGCATAGGGAGGGCGTGGCCAATCGCTTCACTTACTTACGTTTGGTCAATTTTGAGCTCCACATCTCACTCGCAGCAGAGCAGATCCGCTTTAACCAGTGTTTTGAGTTTTCTTCCGTCATCTCTCACCAAAATTATTTGATTATTCGTCTCTCAATGAGCTCTTGTGCTCTGAGAATTTCTCTCCCCGTCTCAATTTGGACTGAGTGACTTGGAGTCAACTATGCGCAGATTTCTGGTTGCTAAAGCTAAAGCTAGCACTGAGAGTAGCAGCGAAGCTGCCAGTACCAGTACCACGGCAGCAGCAGGTTAATCAAGGTCGGGTGGTGCAGCCCCTCGACTCACCACAAATACGACTTTCCTCTGGTTGCACAAGCACCGCAACCCCTGCTGTCCCAGTCCTTCCAAGCCCAGCCACGGCTGGGGCTGTTGTTGACGACTTGAACACTATAGCACCGCCACAACCCATAGCTCTGGTTTTTACCAAGCGCAATTTTAGGAAGACAACGCGCTCATTCTGCCCAGGCTGGTATCGTAGGAGACCATGGCTTGAAAATTTAGTGAAGCTTGATGTGTGCTTTTGTTTCCCATGTTGTAAATTTTGGAGGAACAATGATAGGGATCTGGTTTTCGGAAAACGGCATTGGAAAATGACAAGAGACTCACAAAGCATGCATCCATCACATGTATGTGACCTCCTTTGTGATTGGGATATAATCTGCATCATGCGAGAGGTCTTTCTCCACTTTGTCTTGTGTTCTTGCGCCCTTCTGCCGCACTATAGCCTGGCTAACGTGACTTCAATGCGAGCATTGATTATCACATTATTATTATTACATTATATGGAGCTTTCGAAATTTAGTGGGCGGGACCAGGCTATCCGCACTATGCTACATGAAGAAAAATAAATTTAGTGATTCTGACTCACGAGAAGGCCAAAACAGCAGGCCTAGATATGGATTAATTTGTTACGACTTTTGCAAAGAATTGCAGACAACTGATCTCATAATGACTGAAATAAGACAGGCTGTATACAGAACCAAAAAATTAAAAACCAAAAATAGACAAAAGACAGACAGAGCAGACAGACAGATTTAAAAAGTAAAAAAAAAAAGAAGAAAAAAACCCCCACCAAAAAAGTAAATAAAATAAATAAATAAATAAAAAGATAAATGCCAGGCCAGCAGCTAGTATCCCATTTGTGCCGGTCCCAAGCCTGGGTAAATGCAGAGGGTAGTATCAAGTGTATCCAACATTAAACCTAATTGACAATTCAAATGGCTCAAATCACAAGATAAATATATAGATAGATTAACTGATATTATGATATCATATTAATATAGTCCTCTATCAAGGGGATTTTACAACTCAAAAATGTCCAGCCCCCTTAAAATTTCTACTTCACCTCCTAGTCGCTGCCTAAATCTGGCCCGCACTCCATTGTTTTTGTTCTTGTAAAATCTGACTCGCAGACAAGTTCCTCTTACCTTTGTAGGGTACGAGTCCATGCATGGGTCATTACACTTCCTGCATTCTCGCCCGAGTTGTGCAATCTGGAAGGTGAGCGGGAAGTAAGAGTGGGGCCTGCTCCAGGAGTTTGGGTAACTCCACTCTACCACTGAAGTGTTAACTTTACTGATCTTAATTTTGTCAGGTTTCACTGTAAAAAGGTGGGAGACACAGGGGGAGGTGAGGTGAAAGCAAATATAAGCAGAGAAAGTGATCACTGAAATGCAAACTAATAAATCTCACCTATTTCTGACAAGAAGAAGACTCTGGAGTAGCTCTCCAACAGAAAGTGCTCAGTCCTCACATAGATGGTGACGTGGATCTTTTGAGTCTCCTCGGCATAGGGACAGTGCTGCTGGTCCTGGCAGGAGATGCCATGCCCGTTACCGTTCACAGAACAGCTGAAGTTACCGTGAGCTGAGGTGCAAGTCCAATGCTGATTACTGGCATCCACAGAGCACTGAGTGTTGTTATCATCAGATGCACTGGAACAGACAACAGGTCCTTTCATTTGGGTGAAGTTTAAATACCAATAAGCTGTAACACCTTACTGTAACTACTATAAGAAATGTGTTCACTATATAGGCTCACTTCCAAATGACATAAGATCCATTTTGTGTTGTCTTTCTTAAGGACATGTCCATGGATGTCCCTGTGATGTGAGTCCGATAATTGTGATTATTGCAGAGCAAAGACAAAGAATTTCAGAAGTTTGAGAGCCTACCGGCGAGCTTTGAGAAACGCCACTTTGCCAACACGGCTGCTGTGCCAGGTCCAAGAGCAGTGAAAATCTCCATTATAATTCTGAGCCCAGCACTTTAAATAATCCTCTAATGAGACAAATCAGATGACAAGAAAAAATTGAGGCACAGAACTGGATTGAAATGTGCAGTTTTAGCAGCTTTTCCACTAAGGAAGTCTGTACCTTGCTCGGTTTTAACCAGAATTCTCCATCTTTTGGTCTCCACTTGCCGGATTAGGACCTCAGTGTAATTAAGGAGTGATCCGTCGGAGCGGTGGCAGGTGTAGTTGCCCCCGCCTGAGCTTTCCAACAGTTGCACCAGGTATGAGTTTCCCCTTTGTGCTCTCTCTTTTCCATTTTTCTTCCAATAAATGTCCCGTCTCTGGTCATGTATCTGAAGTACCTCTGGGAACTGCAGGCAGCTCAGAGGCTGCTGGCCCTGAGTTCCATCCACGTCCACTACCAGAACTTACAGGAGACACATTTACACACACGAGATTAGAAAGAGGCTGTGATAAAATAGTTTTGTTAGTGTTTTATAATGGATATCAAACATACTGTTTGGCAACAGAGTCCAGTAGCTCCGAGGATTTGGGGAAATGACTTGTACAACTGAGCAAATGATGATGAAAACAGACAAATTCATCTGGATGGGAAAGAGGGAGAAAATTTTAACCTCTTTTTGTGTACATTACGTCTTTATGTACAGAAAGCATAAAACATGCTCTGATTAATCAGTACATGCATCGGAACAATGCAATTTTTCATTTTTATCTAAATAACTTTTTAAAAAAAACAGTTCAGCAAAAGGAGCATACCATTAGTTTTTAGGAGCCTTGGAGATCTACTTCAATGTTTTTTTATACAAACAGCTAGAAGACTGGATTTTTAATAATTTAGCAGAACAATAAATTGTTGTTATAAAACAAAGTTGCAACATTTTTTGGTAATTTTATTAATCAATAATTCATGATTCTGTTAAGGGAAGTGAGCTAGTGAGCAAATCACTCAAAGGTCCTCTTACCTTGTTGTCAACATCCAGGTTTGATGAGACTCCTGTTTTCTATGTGACTTATATATTCCTCTGACATCTCATTTAGAATTCCCCCTGTCAATTCACTTTCCATCTTACTTTTTCAAAAGAGCTCTAACATTCACTTCCACATATGTGTCTTACTAACATCAGTTATTGTTTCTCTTGACTGAAACATTTCCCGTTAAAATAATCATCTTCCTTGAACATATGCAGATATTAAGCATACTTCTTGAGAGCTCAACCTATAGCTGCAGTGTCAGATCCTCCATCTGCACTCACTGGGAGTTTTGGTTTCACTTTTGTTTTGGTTTGTGTTATGTAATTTAATTGATAGACCAAATATACGATTTTGTTTGAAGTCAGATTAGTTTAATCCTTAAAACCACAAGAATTCTAAAATTGGCACACATTTTGGTTTATATTGTGTTGTCATGATTGTTGGTTTTGGAGTTTTTTGAGCTGTTCTTAACCACATTCTCGTTGGTTATTTCATGCAAGGCTTTGTGTCCAACGTGCCCGGGGTTTTTTCCTCTTCCCTCATATGACAAGAGAAACTTTATTATGTAATACATCACATCAAAGGCAAGAATTTTCCTCAGGTGTGCTACATTGCTGCTGCTACCACCATAAAAAAACCAGTACATTATTCAAAATTTTACACACATCACCATATGATGACAGCTGCATGGATGTCCCCAGAGGAAACTTAAACTTTAGATTTCTGTGGTTTGTTTTGTTATTCCCATCATAGATCTATAGGGCACAATAAATAAATAAATGAATGAATAATAAAAAACCATAACATAATTTTCCTTTGAAATTCTATCTGCCCAACACAGATGAGCATCAAGAGCAGTGCCTCCCACAGAATTTTAATGCAATTTTAGGCCTTGATTTTAACAATCAGGGAGACAAACTGTAACTTTGTGCTTCTCCTTCCATGATTTAAGACAGGGATGTCAAACTCAAGTGGGCGTGACTGGTAAAAAGGTAGCCTTATAAGAAACAATGAAAACTTCTCATTTTCCGTGATGCTTTAGAGCAAAGATGTACTAGTAAATTTTCAACATGTTTACATTCAACCTTCTTTTTTTTCCAGAAAACAAGAACCTGGAATTTCTTAACATAAGGCCAGTTTCAAGAATATTTACACATCCATCACAGCTTACAAATCACAAGAGGCCTCCAAATACAGGAGTCAAACACCAGGGTTGACCTGGAAACAAGTGCAGTACAATGATTCTCAGATGAAAGATGATTTTTATTGTTTTTCTTGAAAAACAAAATCTGAAATGGTGAGATTGGTGAGAATTCCAGGTAAAACAGTCTATTTACGGAGAAAAGGATGGGTGGTCAGGTCAGCAAATGAAGCATATTGTACTTTCTGAATGCGCGTGCGACACGCTACGAAGGCCGCGGCAGAGCATCCACGTTCTGCGCTACCCCGAGTCTGCCCCGGGGTAGACATCCAGGAAGTACAACATGCTATGGTTTGGGCTCTAAGAATATACCTAATGATGTTAGGTGATGTTTTGAGGACGCTACCCTTTATTATTATATTGCCCATTTTTTGTGGACTCTTATTGACCTCTTTGCCTTGACGCTGTTCAACATCACTGTAACGGAATCAAACCAGAACGAAAATCTCCCCACATCTCCAGCTGCATGATAAATATCAAAAAGAGTTTTCCAGATTGCTTATCAGCATGAGAGTGAGAACAAAATTAAGGCCCATCATTCTGAGGGTGAAGTATTCTTTTAATGTTTTCACATATGCCATCACATGACATATGTCTCGTCATCACTAAAAGTGCTTGTTCATTTGATGGTTGAGCAGCAACTGAAGACACATTTGCTGTAATTGCTTATCCAAAACATTTTTAAAACCCCTTTTTTATGCCACTGTGTCCCTTAAACATGTTGCAAACAGTTTAAACAGTTTATTGTGGAATAATTAACCTGAAAGTAACAGTATTCTTTAACTCTTGTTATGGGTGGAGTGACTAGAAGAAAATCAGGTCTTTAAATAAGCATTAAAAAAAAACATGGATAGGATTTCCTGTGATAAATTATTCTAACCTAATGTAGTCTCCTTCGCCAAGTTAACATAGTTTACGTTAGACTATTCTGTTTAAAATGTTTTGGTAAGTTCAGATTTTTTTCAACTTATTTGCTATCAACTTCTTAAACTGAGATGATCCAACAAATCTTATGGTAATACATTTATATTTAGAAATGAAGGTAATTCAACTCATATAAACTAAACTAGTCAGAAAAGCTTCTTAATTCTAAAAGAAAGTAGTTTAATCACGTATAAATCCTTTCCACAATCTGTCAGACTCATTTGTTTTTCCCAGTTCCATGTGTCAGATGCTGGCTAACAGACAAGCAGGAGATGACTTTATGCACAAACTTTAACTTTTATTTAGACAGATGCCAGCAGATTTTTGTCTGACCACATAATCCTTTGTTGCTATGTTTCCCCGAGTTCTCACGTGATCTCGTAATTTTCCTGATCTTTCCAGCAAAACAACCAAATGTTGAGTTGAATATATCCCATTACCTAAACATGACTGAATCAAACAAGTGTAAAGCTTTACTATACAAGTTTCCAACTTAAAAACGTCATGCTTCTCACTCATTTTGATGCAGTTGCCTACTTTTTTACAAATTACAATTTATTTCACCTTCAAACCATTTATTTTTTTGAAAATATATTTAAGACTCTTGTACATATAAAATTCTTGTAAATACAAAACCACCCAGACGGAGGTATTCAGTGTAGAAAGGTCTTCAAAAAATAAGATTCAGTTAAATGTTGCAATATGAGTTAAAAATAAAGAAAAATGAACCTGCACAATGGTTGACACCATTGCCTCACTTTAAGGCAGTTCCAGGTTTCGAACCTCAGCTTGGGGTTTTCTGTGTGGAGTTTGCATTTTCTCCATGTTGGTTTTTTTTTGGGACCTCTAGATTCCTCCCACTGTCTAAAATCATGCATGTTTAGGTGATTCTAGTCTCACTCCAGGAGTGACTGTGAGTTGTGTTTTTGAATCTTGCTTATCTCTCTGTTAAACTACGTACTGTAAAAAAAAGGTTTTTAACAGGCCACCTGTGAAAAAAAACTGGGTTTTTTTGTTTTTTTTCACAGCTCCCTAAATTTTATTAAGTTTTTATAAGTAAGTAATGTATATAGCACTTTTCAATAATAAATGTCACAAAGTTCTTCACAACCAGAGATAAAACAAAACATGAGTATACAGGGACTAAAAACAATGTAAAAACAAAATTACAAACAAACAATAAAATAAATAATAAATAGGCATAGAAAGTATATTTTGGATTAAAATTCTCTTGAAATGTTACAGAAATCAGTCAGTAAATATCATTTTAGGCAGTCAAGAGGAAAATAGTCACAAGTAACGGAAACTCTTGATGAAAGTACACGCTCAAACTGAAACAGCCTGACTGGAGATGAAATAACATGAACAAACAGAGCCATTATATTTATGAATAACCAGAAGGAAGTATGAGCTGCTCTGAAGTTTCCTCTGCTCCTGTCTGTAGAGAAATCATTTACTGGATTTTTTTGTCCAGTGTCTTGTCAACTTTCAACACATCTAATGCAGGCCCGTTATGTTATAGAACACTGACAAATATATGTAATAAATGTTGAGGGTGATGAATTAAAAAGCATTCATTCAGAATTCACGTCTACCCATTACTCATGAAACGGCTGGGTTATATAAACCATGCTTTGAGGGATATTTCATCATAGTTGCTCCATAATCCTGTGCAGCGTCTGTACCTCTAGCTCTGTTTAGACTCAGCACATTATTCATGGTTGGGCTGACACGACTGTAATTTGGACAGCTAGGTGAGCCCTAACTGGACCATAGAAAGGTTCACAGTGAAAAAAAAAACAGTAATGTAATGGAAATCTTAAACACTTTGATACCAATAGATTTAAAGGAACTATACCTGATATTATTTTAATCTTTGAAAATAAAAGGTTTCTGCAGGGCATATTATGTGGCAAAGGGGTGAAGTTGGAATTACCCCTTCTAAGTCCTTAAAAATGAAAGACTCATTGATTGAGCATATTTACGAATCCAGGCTATTTTGGTAAGTGATAGCGGCTAAAAAACATTTTTCTTAGAAAGATTAAAATATGAGGTATAGCTCCTTTAATAGAGAAGCTGAGTCTTGGAATGTAGATCCAGTAGTTTCATTTGAGCTTTTAGATCTGACTCTGAAGAACAGAGCCAACCAGCCTCCCTAATCTGTTAAATAACTCAAATTTATATCAATGAAAAACAGATAATGAACTGATGCACGTTCAGAAACCCTGTGTGTAGTGTTTAAGTCCAACCACTAGATGGCCTCAGAGCTTAACAGATGTCTTGAACATGAGGAAAAGCTCTTAAACCAGAGGCTGCTCAACAAGTTGAAGCAACATTCAATAATGCTGTTCATTAAATCTTTGTAGTTTAATCAGTTATCTAGTCAATGCCATACAGAAAACATGATTAAATCACTTGTGCTCTGGGAAAAGAGCACTTCTTGTCGGCGTAAATTGACATTTAATTGAGTGCGTCTGGTATTCTTGCTCAAGTGTCATAACTCAATGTTCTGCAGCTGCTGAGAATTACATGGCTGGGCAGGAGGCTCGGTGTGGGCTTGTGATCAGCGAGCTGTACACTGGAATGTCTCCCAGATGCCCTCAAACCATAACAGCTGGAATGAAATCAGTGCAATGATCTCATTTTTAAGGGATGGAAAGTGGAGAAACAAAGGGAAAAGAGAATAGAATACAGAGATGATGTCATGTGTGTGTGCACATGTTAAGTGCATGTGCGGAAGGTGAGGATAAACTGGCAGGTCATGTTATATGTATGCGTAGGAGGTAGTTTTACCCTGGTCTGAAGCACCATCAGTCATTACTCTTTGCATGTTTGAGCAGTCAGCTTTTTAGTCCAGATGGGGCAGACTTTGGCTGAATTCAGTTTGCGAAGCCTTCTTGACATAAAAGCAAAAGGTGTAAAACCAAAACTTTCCATGGGATCTCTAGTATGTGTGATGCCTTTCTGTAAGTGGAAATGTCACATACTGCTCTGTAGTTTATGCTCTTAACATTCCTGTAAGCCGAGAGCCACTCATAAATACAGATTTATGTGTTAGAAGTCAAACTGTCTGCTGAGGAATTACCAACATTGCAAACTAGTCCAAGAGGAGGTTTGAGTGCTGAAAAACACTTTCAGTAAACTACATTTGATTGTTTTACTCCCAGTTATTCTTAACATGCAGTGATCCCAGACTAATAGTGTATGAAGCGTTATTTTCTGGTAAATTAACTTGAATCCATTCTTCCTTTATTATATTCACAGTAAAATCAGAATATTCCCAAATTTAAGAGTGAATAAAAAAGGTTTAAAGTTTGACTGTGGCTGAATGTTTTTATTTTTATTATTTTTCTCATAGATCCCAATTAGTCTTCATCATAATGAGGACTAATCTTCCTGGAGTCCAGACAGTTCAAACGTACACAACGTGATAGATATTTTCCAACATAACCTTAAAATGTTGACCTAACTACATGCCCAATAATCCCAACGAGAACCAGGTCTGACAGAGTCTGCCAGACCGGTGCAGCCCTGGCAGGTCTGTTCCAACACAAAATAAATCATTAGAAACTTAGACCTTTAATTACTAAAAATAAAAATGACTACTTTTCATGCATATTTCCCCTAAACGAAACATCAGATATAAATGTTTTACCATCTTACAGTTTTTGCATCATCACAGTGACACTAAACCTAAAGCCTAGAAAGTGGGAATACTGTACAAAGTGCAAATAAACAACATGCACAAAAATGTGCAAATCTCATTACCTAATGCTACATACATGGCAGAACACACAAAACGTATCAGTTGTTGAAAGAAAGAGATATTTTACCGTTTTCTGATGAACAGCATGTCTCAAAATGAATGGTTACAACCGAGAAAGATTGGACTGGGACCCGAGCTGGAGAATAATGTCACTACCAGCTGTGGCAGCTGGCAGCAGGCCAGTAACTTGATTTAGTCTCACGGAAGAAAAACCGAAGGAAACCTATCAATGTGTAAAAATGAAAAAAAAAGCATCAAATAGTGAAGAAACTTCAGGATAATGTTCCTTGATGTAAAATTGCAAAGACTTTGAATGTTTCATCATCTACTGTACAAAGAACCAAACATTTGTTTGTTCAAGAGAAAAGGCTAAAAACCATGACCCTTTAGGCACCTAAATGGCACCTCATTCAAACACACGGTTTTGCTTTGGAAATCACTGATCATACGACCAGTCCTCGAAATCACTGTTTCAACATCAACATGGTTAATTATTGATAAAAGAAGAAGCCATAAACATAATCCAGAAATGAAGAGTTTTCCCTGGAATAAAACTTGTTTAAAGTGGAATGGATCAGTTCAAATGCCCACATCTCTGATACGAATGAATAAATGAACGAATGCACGAATGAATGAATTAATGAAATGACTCACTTTTCCAGCAAATCTGATAAACAGAAAAAATGCTCATTAAGTTTCTCCAGAAAGAAGGTACACTTTAAAGGTTATTATCACACACACACACACACATCATGCATGCAGATTGTATAAATTAAGAAATTTAGGAGAATTCAGTTCATGTCAATACGTGACACTGAGTAAAAGTCTTCATCCAAATTGATAAAACAAAACTCAGGCAAATAGGAACAAGTACCTAACTCCCTCTCAGGTTAAATCTGAGGGTTCACAGAGTTCAGTAAGTTTTAATGTAAGACTTTCACAGCAGATGAAGAGTTTATTAATGAAAACACACTATCATCCTCTCTCAGTGAGAATGTAGGCCGGCCAAAATTTATCGTCCTTTCACAGAAAAACAGGATCGGTGAGGGGTAGCCTGCTGGAGAGAAGGGGTAGGAGGAATTTTCTCTGGAGTTATATCATCTTTTACCAGACAGCCCTGAAGTTTCTCTCCAAACACAGAAGCTACAGTAAGTCACTTTGTTTTAGACTCGTGATGGTTTTCACACTAAAGACTTGTTCTGAAAGGCAGTGGCTATTGGCCTGATGGCTTAAAGGCCTTTTTTATTTCAGGCAATAATTTTTCCTTTCTTTTGTGCCTGGGTTCTTCAAAAGAATCAATTTTATCAGCAGAGAAGCAGGAAAAGGAAAAAACAATTGCATTAAAAAAACATCCAGACAATGATTTTCCATCTTGGTTAAGATGGGAAAGAGCACAGTCACATGTTTATCATGACGACAAGAAGAGGTGAATCTGAAGGCTGATGTCATGCAAAATGACTCTCCATCATAGAATCACAATTCTAAAAAAGCAGTAGCAGCCAGAAATGTCCGCCTCCTTTTAACAAACTGGTGTTCCTTCCAGAAATCAGGAGTTAGATGTACCTAATGGATGCCAAACAGAAATAAGTGGAACTACATGAAGGATACTTACATGACTGACTTCACCACTGTTGGAGATATTAGAACATGCAAGGTTGGTTCCAGTGTATCACACAGGGTCACTTTGTTTAAACTCCATCCTCCATACAGGGAGGAGAGAATTCTTTTTCTAAGAGTCTGTGGTGAATGAGCTGAAGCTTTAGCCTTTTTTTTCCATTAATCTGTGGGTGGTACTGAAGTATAAAAAGAAGCTGGTTCATGCAAAAGATGTTGTTGTATTGCCTGACAGCTTTATCAGACGGCCTCATGAGGTCGGTGACTGTTGTCTGTGTTTGTGTGTGTGCATAAAATGTCTGCATTTAAAGCCAATGATGACAAATAAGCTGAGTGACTCACCAATGATTTTCTTTTAAGAGTTATTTCCAGCTTGTGCTTGTAGAAGGGACTTCAGCTATCCAAACGGAGATGTTGAATCTGCTCTGGACAACTCAACCTTTGGCCCGGCTTTTATCTGCAAACGTTAGGCTTGGCGCCAACCCACACATGAATATCACTTTCCTGTTTTGAATAACCCTTATTTCTGTAATATATGCATGGTGTCCGAAGAGTGACAGAGGACAAATATCTGAACTCTCTTTAGGGAACATGGCGCACAGTCTAGGAGCCTATTTTTTCTTTTTTTTTTAGCCAGAAGTTTAAACCAGAGAAGTTGGAAACAAAATGGGATAATCCGCCCTGGCTTCTTCAGTGGAGTGCATCACAACTTTACAAAAGTTACGGCAAGTCATTGTTTCATGATAAAATGGTGAGAAACAGACAAAAAGAACAAGAAGGTCCTGTCAGTTCCATAAGGGGAACTACACTTTTTTAGTTAACAACTTAAAGCAGGGCTGATGTTGTTGAAATCTTATCTGCATCATGACAAGAGGATGTACTTAAACAAAAACAAAAACCTTTTTGTCAGGCTTCCCTATTTTTCTGTTTGTAAATGATGTTCAGACCTGTCCCGACCTGCAACAAGATATATATTGTGATATGCAAAAATTATAACAAGTATCTGTTTGGAAATGTGTGATAAAAATGTGCAGAAAAACAGTGTTTCTGTTGAAAAAAGAACATAATTGACAAACCAACCATTTGGCAAACCAGATTTGGGCATTCTCCTACCAACTAAACTAATTCTAAGTCAATTATGTCCTTAACACAACTTACTCACTAATTTTGGCTTAGTATATCTGTAATTGTGAGAATGCAAGTGTCTGCTTATCATCCGACTGCAAAAGTCTTAGAAATATAAATGTGAATAAGGCGTGAGATGATCAGGCTACTTAAACCTTCAGAAACACATTGTAATGTTGTCATTATCCTGAGATTAGGATTATGTAAACAGGCACAAGCTAAGACAATCCTCTGTGAACTGCTGTGTGTTATTCTTGTCAGTTGGACCTGTTGAGTGATGCTCAGCAGCCTGGTTGCATTTCTCCGGAGAGGCCGTTTATCTTGAACAACAGATGAACTGGCAGAAACTAAAGAGGCTCAATAGTATTCGTAAGTCTGTACATTTGATCAAAGGTACTGATTCATATCTCAGATGCATTCAGGTATAATCTTGGATCAAAGAGGGTGTGTAATTACTGTCACTGTGCACAACACAATCAATGTAATGGACTATTCTGGTCCGGTCACAGCATTATCTGAGCTAAACCAGCTGATATGTGTACAAGTAGATGTGTGATGCTGTGCCAGCGGTATGTAAAATGTCCAGAGACGGTGCCCCTTCAAAGGCAGGATCGTACCACAGTTTTGTTTTCACGTTCTTCAGCTGATTCATAGTTTTAAACAAGTGTATGAGAAAGACTTAGCAGGAAACAGAAGTAGTTGCACCAGTGTCCACTGGACTCTTATACGTGTACAGCAACTTTCGTTTTTTCTATTTGAAGTGGGCTAACATGTTTTTCTGTACATTAAGGCTTATCTGCAGTGTTAATAATAATACATTGATAATGCATACATTTAAAAAAAAAACAAATTAAAGAAAAAATGAAGTAGTTTTATGCAAAAGAAACACAATTCATTCCATATTACTGATCTCCTGAGATATAGGATCTGTTATTCAGGCCGTACTGCACTGAGATGTGTGCACAGTCACATCATGGACAGCATTTATGGAAACTATTGTTTTTTTTGTTTGTTTGTTTTTCACTGCAACTATTGTTAAAGGAGAGGTTCTTGTGCCACAAGTAACAAATGATCTGCCACGACCAGATCACAGCACTTTGCTTTCATTTCAAAGACTTGGCAAACTTGTATGTGTGGATTGATTTTGTTTTTCCTGTCCAGCAACAGAAGCATGAAAATGTTTGGACTTTATGTGAATGAAGTCCAAACATTCACACAATTAATTGTGATTAAATCTTTTCATCGAAATTTCAGTAATCAACTGTTTCCCTGCTACAACAAACAGAAAAAGCAAAAAAAGCAGCATTACAATCTAAGCATTTCTAGATTATGAGGGTAACTCATTTTATTGACTTTTTGCTGTAAAAAGAGTTTCATTTATCTGAAACTCAGATAAATGAGTGGAGCAGCCAATGTTGGGAACTAGTTTTTAACCGAGCATATGCTTCTTAAAAATCAGGAATTCAACCAATCAAAATTCACTTACAGTAAGCCAAAGTTGGTCATTTCAAGGAAGATGGTTCTGCCAGGAGAAGGTTTATCTTCTTCCTGAAATAATTACAACCTATTGTTGTTATATTGCTAATCAAGAGGTACCCAAGATGAAAATTAAATGAGTGAAAATAATCACAACAGAGGCTAGGTAGTAAAAGACTTAAATCATTTAAAAGGCCAAATATTTCTGAAAAGAAAATCAACACCTTTCATCTATATATCCGTTTTTCCTCTTGTTTCCTATCTATCTTTTAAATTCTTCTGTTTGAAATAACATATACATCCATTCATTCATCACGGTCTGTAGAATGTGTTATCAGGATATCTCAATAAATATTCTCTTAAAATCCTATATTGCAATATGTGTCTTACTGCCTTCCATTATAGTTTGTTAGCATTAAGGAACAGAAAAACTAAAAAGACAGGAAGAACACAAATAATTGAAGTCAAACAATGGTGACCTCATGGCACCAAGAGAAAAAAATATTATTTTCCTGTTTTAACTTGCCAAAAACATCAAAAGATGAAAATAAAGAAATAAATCTGCTTCTAGTTCTAGTGCACTGGTAGTCATAGCAGTCCGTGCAATCGCAGATATCAGGGTCTCATGGACATTTATTCTGCATCATTGCTTGCAGCCAAACAGATGATTGCATGTCATGAGCAAGTGGCGACTTATTCCCTTAAAACACACACACGCGCGCACACACACATGCTAGTTCAACAAACATAAAGAAAGCACATTTTGGAATTATTTGGATGGTGAGAAGTTAAACATTTCACCGAAATTATGCATTTCCTATTAAGAAATTAATGTCAAAAGACAGCAAATAAAAAATGTTCTCATGCCCATAACTCATGCAAGTCCTAGTGAACTTACTTTCTTCCATTACGTAACTCTGTTTGCTGTTTCAGTCGATTTCCATGTCAGTATTTATTTTCTCTTTAGCCAATTTTTAACCTTCTTGTATCTATTTTCTGCCCATTCATCTGTGCAAGCGAGTAGGATCATGTTCAATACCACTAAAACATTTGGATACTATACATCTCGTCGAAGAGGTAGTTGTATCCAAGCCTTTAACTGGATTTTTGTTTATATGTTGAAAGAACTGCTATTTAACTGCATTTACCGATTGATTCCTGGAGCAGAGCTTGGTCTCAGCTCAGCACACATCCCTAATCAGGTTTTAACATCCCTTACAGAAGATCTGCATTCCCCCCTGGGGCACTGCTGTCTTTCAGCACACACATGCTCCAAGGATGACGTGTTGGCCACAAATGTAATATCAAACATGAAGGCATTGTATTCTCTGGCTTCATGTCAGAACATGAGGTATGTTTTAAAATGTGTATTTTTTCTGCTTAAGGCTAATCGCAGTTTCCAAGATTTTACAAGCTACACATTTTTGATCTGCTCCCTTCTTTAAGAAAAATAAATGTGCAGCAGGTGTTTATACCCTTGCTGGTATAAGAATAGATAGGAGTGGCATAACTTCTTTCTCAGGGTTGTGGCTGCACATAATGTACATTCACCTTGAATTATTTGGTGCATGATGTTCAACATTACCTCCCTCAGTGTGGCATTCCCTGTGAGCCCATAAAATATAAAAAATCTTGTCAGAATATTATTTTGTCATTCTTAACTGGAAATGTGGGTCGAACCTATAAAAGGTTTTTAACCCGTTGCTTCCCAATGCAAGGCAGTAATGGAAACTGGCTTATATGGCCAGAATCAACGACCACTTTCTCTGTTGGAATCATAAGCAATTCTAGTATAATGGATTAAAATAGTTAGAGTTAGAGTCTAGTTTACATGCACAGCAATATTATAAGCCAAACAAAGGCAATACTCACAGTGAGTAATCATAGAATTAAGCTATGTAGTCTGCTGCTGTTTTACTGTAGATATGCACCTTGACATGACTTTTATGTCCCACCAAAGTTTTCTCTGCCCCTTGTGATTCAAACTGCTGCCTCATTACGTTTTATGAGGGACTATGGGCTCGCTTGTGAAGAACAGTTGCTTGTTTTGGGCTTGTTTTTTATAGATCGGGTTGCTTGTTGTCATAAGATCTGGCAATGTAGCCACTGGCAGAGTTCACTGCAGAACAGAGGCTGTAGCTTGAAGGAAGACTTTTGGAGTGAGGAAAAAATAGTGATTTTAACATTAAGAGATACAATGAAGGCTTTAAATGGACACAAATATCTCAGGTGTTGATGGAAACAGAATGTAGACTTGAGTCATTCTTTTATCTGTGAAGAGGAATAAGGACTCTACTTCTTCCCATTCCATTTGTATAGTGATGTTTATGTTGTATTGCTATTTTCTGGTTCCTTTGCAATCAAATAATGTATAATTGGCAACCCTACATATCCCACAAATGAAATTCCTTCATTCAGATTTGGCTCAATAGTTGGAATGTTGCAGGACATGTACCATTTACATCCGCACATCTTACCATTTCTGCTTGTTTTACAGCTGTTATATGGCAGAGCATCCAAACACACTGATGATTAGAAATACAAATGGCTATTTTTGCTGTTTGAGCAAATAAATTGATGAGGCATTGCAGTAGCTCAAACAGTGGACAAATGAGTTTTACTCATTTTTAATGTCTGAAAAGTCCAGCTAAGAAAGCATAGTTTTGAATCAAGGCAAAAAATTCTTGTCTTTTAATCTCACTTCATTGAAACACGTCTAAGAGAACACCTTTTCATCTGAATCTGTCATATTGTATTTAAAATGGATGCTTATTTGGATTATTTTGAACTGAAAAAGGTGAGAACAAAATACACTATTTCCTAGCCTAAAAATTCTTAAAGCTGTCAACGGCCATACTATGTGCTGCCGTGCGCCTCATTATTCAATTAAGCAAGTTTTGTTTTTGAAGCATCTTAATACATGTGTCAGAGTCTGCTTTCCTTCATGTTCAGTTAATTTGCTTGTACAGGTGTGTGCTTTTTGTGCTTTTTAGTAATTTTCCTTTATATAAAATCTTCTGTAGCACATCTGTGATGTTGCTGCTATGGCAACTGCTGACAGGGATGAGGTTTGTATTCAGTATAATTTGTGCTTCAAAAACAAAACATAAAAAGACATCAGACAGAATCAGCTGTAATTTACCATGATATTTGCAGGTGCTATGCCCAAACCACACAATATTTTACTTTGTGTTCATATTTTGCAAAGATAAAGAAATAAAAAAAACAACTTCAAGTCCTGGGATATTTACATGCAGGCTATTTTACATTCAAATTCAAAACTTGTCTCAGTTTTAACACCTGCCATAGTTAACAGCAGCCTTTTAAGCAGCTGTAATTAGATGCATTGTAGGAACAAAAAATTGAACATGAAGATCCCCCAAAAAAGAAAAGAAAGAAAACAGCCAGCAACTCTCTCCCTCTTTGTCACTCCCAGGTTCCTTGGGATTCAGCTTTTGTCCTCGATAAATATCCCCATTTATATGCAGGTGAGCGAGCTGGTGGATGTCAGTCTATTATCCCTTTGATTTTTATTTCGTAAACAACACGTCAGAGATGATGGTGGATATGGGGAGCAATCACATTCTATAATTAAATTCAATCTCTGCTGGAACATAGGGCTAATATTAGAGGTTCTGCTAATGCGTCTTTCAGTTAAATGCTGAATTAAAAAACTACATAATTCATCATTTGCAATCTTGGCACAAAATCGGGATTGAAAAACTGAAGCCCATCATGCCTCGCTTAATGGGAGCCATTTGCCTGAAGTGAAGTAGGCCAAATGTCCCTCTTTTGAATTTGATACTTGAAAATTATGGTTTCAAGATTAATAAAGAAAAGATTAAGCGTTTCTAAGAATAAAATGACATTACAATATTCGTCCACTGATTAAAAAAAAATCAGTTTTTATTAACAAGAAGTTGTAGACATGATGATGTTAAAAAACAAAATGAGATTACGGAAGCCATTTTTTAGAAAACTGCTAAATAAGGTTATAAAGAATTAGCTTAAAATTGTGGGGAATTGATTTGACAACACTTCCTCCATATCAGATGTTCTATGTTATTATAAATGTGATTACCTTTAACATTTTCAATATGTGAGGCTGAAAAATAACAGCTATGTAGTGACCTTGCTTTTCTGTCAGCCTTCTTTTCTGTTATGCTAGCTGTGTTCATGGTGCATCCAGAGATGTCCTCTGAGGTTTCACCTTGTTAGTGCAAAGATATGTTGAGCTGATGCTGGACTGAATCAATGCTCCTCAGACTTCTGTCTGCATAAACTGTCATAAAGACATTTTGGTGCAGGATCGGAATGGTCGTCTAACATCTGGGCCAAGACACTCTCGACAAGACATTTTGTCCAGACCTCTCGCTTGAAGCAGTGTTAGTATTCTCTGTTGAAACATTATAGAATATTGTTGCGTCAACAAAGAAATGTTGCATTGACTCAATGCAGGACCAACACTCAAACACCTTTTATCCAGAATTGTTCCACTGACTGCATGTGGTACATTTAAATTGATAGGGGGAGTACTGCTGTAATCATGTCATCAACATTAAAATCAGGTTTCGACTGGTTCTGGTTATCCTGGTTATACCCATGTTGGCCACGCTGGTTCATGGTGGTTAAAAGAAACTCTGACTTAAGGCACCACATGTCTCAACATGCACGTCCCAGTGTATTTATTGTCCGTGATCCATAATTATTGTCAGCTATCCTGTGCTTTCACCTTTTCTTCCCTTTTGCATTTTGTTTTCACCTTATAATCTTCAAGCTTTTGTTTGTTAGCCTCTGTGTTTGAGTTTGTGTATGTGCATTTCTTTTGATCAAACTGCTGTAGCTTAAAACTTTACTTTCTTTTTCTTTACTTGCATTTTGTCACCAAACTTTCCAATTTCATTAGAGCAATTAGAGTAAAAATGTTTTAAGTGCATTTTCATTAAGCAGGGCACGATGCGACCATTTACAGCAAAATATGGTCCAAGCAGCAAGAACACATTGATCATTTGACATGATGTGTGAGGCAGTACTACAGAACAACATCTATAGTCAGTCATCACTTTATAAGGTACAATTAGGTTCAAGTGCATGTTGACGGAAATCCATCACGTCAATCATGTCTCCATCGTGTTGAAGTTCGAACCGAGCATCAAAACGGACAAGGAAGTGGATTTAAGTGACTTTGAATGTGGCTTTGTTTTTAGCGTCAGATGGGCTGGTCTGAGTATTTCAGAAGGTGCTGATTTTAGTGGGATTTCCAACTTGTCTTACTTCGAAACAGGTGGGCCACAGTAGCAGAAGACCACACCGGGTGACACTCCTCTCGGCTAGAAACAGGAAACTTGAAGCCACAATTCACACAGGGTCACCAAACTTGAACAGAAGATTGGAAAATGTTCAAATATGCCTATCCAAGAGGTAAAAAAATCCATTGATTGATTGGATTTTGGCACATGATGTTGCTGAACCTACAATAGACCTAATATTCCAAAATAATAATGCCAGGATTTCACACTTTAACCTTGCTGAGGACCTTTGGGGTGTTTAGGGAAGGCTTGAGCAGTAGTGTGACCCCCTCCCCCCCCAACAATCTTCAACAATACAAGACTTTGGTGAGAAATTATTGCTTATCAAAACAAGGCCACAATTGCTGCTGTAATCAACATTAAAGGCTGTCCAAAGAAAATATTAGACATCTTTAAGTTTCTTGGAGATAACTTTGCACTACAATGATACTAAACAGCAAGAAACATATTCATAGATCAAGAAACAAATCTGAAAATCTTCTAAAGATATCTTTAAAGATTTTCATTTTCACTTTGAGAGAAACTTCACTGAAAAGTTCTCCATTTAATACCTCATACACATCCCTTTTAATGTATCTATTGTGCTCCCAGAAATCCTGAGTCTTCCTTTATTGTCCCATTTTGTTGGCCAGTGTGTTATATTGTCCACGTGAATATTTTGATATGAAATGTCAGCTGTAGATCCCAGCTTCTCCTTCTTCCCCTCATACTTTTGGGAAATCCCACCACTGGTTTGTTCTCTCTTACCCATTTTTTTGGGATTTGCACAGATGTCATGCATTTTGGGATTTAAATACCTAGAAGCACACATAGTTGTTTTTATCTCCCCATACTCTGGGTCACACCTACACTCACTGGATTTAACAATATAACAACTAACAACAAATTTTCTGTCTAAGTGTGTTAAAAGAAGTAAAATTTAAGTGAATTAAAAAAAGTATATTATCCGTGCAAAAATTAAATAATATATTACCAGTGTCTTCCACATCTTATAAGATGTTTTTGGGGTTGATGTCATTTCAGTTCACATACTGGCCACGGGGCTTAAAAACATTCTGTCTCCTAAGGGTTACTCTCTGCGAGGGATCATAATGAGCCCATCATTTCTCTGAAAACCTTGCATTTTTCCCTGCAAGCTGCGTTTTCTGGACTTGTTTTTTTCTTTTACAAAAGAAAAATATACTTTTGAATCTAAGTATGACTAAGATCTTATGACCTGAGTAGGTAAGACTGTCTACCCCCCTTTAGTGATTCTTGTGACTTAAGAATTACCTTTTTAGTGCAGCCTCAGTCTATCAACTGACTGTATCCCTCCAGATACAAAAAACATGTAAAAAGAGCAGGAGGTTAACAGAGTTGTGAAAAAGCTCTGCTGAAAGCAGCTGCAGGTGTTGTACACTGTGCACAAAAGTCACATTTGTTCAGAGATGTTGCAAACCTATTAAGGGATTTTTTTGCCAGTTTGAAACAGGAAATTTAAAGAAAGAACTACTATTTTAGCTTCATAGAGCACATCAGATGACAGTCAGGCTCCTATTTGTTAGATAAATGTTGTGTTTGCATCCATGCTGTGACTCCAGTTTCCCCACAGGATTTACAATTTTGCAAATCAACTCACAAAACAAGTAAAAGTACTGTCAGCAAACTTTGTTTGAAGAAGCTGGCTTGAAACTTTGTAACTTTTCCGGAGCTGTGTGCAGTGTTTCTTTTTGGTTTTATCCATTTAATGCTATGGTAACACATTTTCCCACTTTTCCAAAAGATAAGCACCATTTACATTGCTTACAGGTTACGGATTAATGACGATCTGTTTCTAGAGGGGGACAAAAAACAACAGAACTACAAAAACACAGACGAATCAACAAGCTACATGCTACATAAAAAAAAGAAACTTAGAATGAATATAAAGATTTTCATGCTTTTCTTGATTCAATTATTTTGTTTAAAACAGAGATAAAAGGTCAAATTCATACCTGGAAAATTAAAACAGTGCAGCATTGATAAACATATTAAGCTTCAATATAAAATGGAATCATAATTTTAAACTAAAAACCCAAACCTAGTAATACAAAGAAAAACAGCAGTTTGTTGTGGAGCTCATTTCGAAGTCTGAATAGCCTCCAGCTCTTCGTGGCTCTGATTGTCTTGAGTGGAGGGAAGACAGTGAGAGCAGCCAATGTTCTCTGTCTGCTCCCAGAAAAGGACATCTCTTAATTGCCATTAACCTGTGATATGGCTTGAAAATGTAAATCAGCCTTGGCTTTGGTTTTGCTTTGGTGTACGATAAAAGAAAAAGCCATTTCTAATTGATCGTGCTGCATTGCGCAGTGACTTGTTTCAAGTGCAATTCTACACATCAACTCGTTTTTCACGCAGTTAAAGAGCATCATGGTGAAGTATTTAATGCTCTGTGCCCTTTTAATGGCTACATTTAAATGAGCTTTTCTTTTATTTAAAGAATAAAAAAGCCCCCTTTATTCCTACAAGCTTCTACTGAGAGTCCTCTCTGCACAGGGAGTCTTTAAGTGTTGCTCTTCTGTCATTTGGCTTTTTAGCTTCCCCTTAAGTAAAGAAAGACAGGAGCAGAGCGTGTCTCTACCTAACCGTTTGCTCTGTGTGCATCTATGTGGGCATGGCAACCAGGCGCAACAGCAATAAAGGTTAGCAAAAAAGAAAGGGGTGAGTCATCCTCAACCGAATGTGCAAATCAATTAAAGGAAAAAGATTGTGAAAGAGGCTTTTTTTTCTTTTCCAGTCACAGTGATTATACTGGCTACTTCCCAAAGCATGTAAAACACTGTCATAATAATTAAAACATTCATTTATTTCACACAAAAAACATATCCCTTAACCCTCAAAACAAGTTTTTTTTTAAATAAAGCATCAATAACACTGTTAGAAACACAGAATCACCAGAGACAATTTCTGTAATTAAGCATCTGTGAGGGCAAAAATAAAGCGCCCTTATTCAACTTCAGACTTTCCAACCAACATGTTTGAAAATGAAAACATTTATTAAGGTGACTTTCTTGTTCAGAGTCTTACGACAAGTCTGTTTTTCCTCGTTTTCTTCCAGTGAACTTCTTGGCACTGCTTGTTATCGAAGAAAAAGTTGCTGTGGGCAATTTAAGACTGCTTGACACCTGCAGGAAGTAAGATAGCGTGAGGTAGAAGAGCATCTCCCTAACGCAATTACCAAAACGCTCTCCACTTTAAGAGCTGCACTCAGGCATATGTTCTGTCCTCATTAAACCCAGCTTTCCAATGCAGAGATTTCCTCTAGATTAAAACCGCAGCTGTTTCTGTTTTCTTTTTTTTTTTTTTTTGCTTTATGTGGTGAAGATGTACAATACACACGCAAGCATGGTATTTGTTGCTCTACACATGGTTTACATGCAGTTTCCATGTGCATACACTTTGGAATACTTTAGAGGTGTAAGGCACCTGCTGGTTTTGTTGTAGTTCTCCACAGATTGTTTCAGATAGCAGGAAGTTAGCAGACCAGCCAGACCTGTTCGTACCTTTCTATTCCTGTCTGCTCGTGAATCACATAGTGTTCTTGATCATAAATACCGGAGGAGGAGATGACTGCGACACACATTATTACCATAAAACACATTTTAAAAACTCTTGATGTGAAGGTAATTTCATGATGTAATGTATGTGAAACAAGAAGCCTGTTGGTTTCCTCCAAGGTAGTGAGAATATTCAGGGTTAAAAGAAGAACTGTGAACGTCTGTGCTGTGTTTTTGCATTATGCTCCTTTCAGACTCTCATCTATTTCATGGCCTTTTCATGTTTTGTATGGAACTGATGAGTAAGATCCCTGAATGAGTGAATAGCTTTTAAAGAATAATTCATGAAAAACAAAAAATTTTTTCAGGCACTAAAGGTTCAGCTCTGGAAAAATAGCATTACTGCCATAATAATGATAATAATAATAATAATAATAATAACCTGAAAACTTGAAACCTTGTCATGTTTTTACATTTTTTAAATGTAATTTGTGCAAATTTTTGGAACTTGAACTGATGCTTTCATGTAAAAGTGGAATTAGAAAAACTTTAATGTATAAACAAAATCATAATAACACAGAAAAATAGGAAACACTGTCACAGTTTATACCCAGACTTAAAAGTCTGTGATTGTAATTTCTCAAGCACTGTCATGTGATAAGGAGTATCCATCGTTATAAATAGTCTGTCTGTCCCACAGTAATTTTGGCCCCATGCTGTCCCAGTCTGGACTGCCAGCTATCAGGGGCACTCAGTGGTACAAGGTTTCATTTGGTGGAAACACATATGGCGTCAGCCTGGGAGTTACTGCTATCATGTGCTCAGGAACAGGGAGATAAGACAAATACAGGCATGCATAGACATACCAACACCTGACCAGGAGTTAGGCATGTGGTTGGAATTTACATTCGCTGACACCCACGCACACACGCGCGCGCGCACACACACACCTGTACGTTACTGATTATGAACGAGGCGCTCACATGCCTCTCCCAGCTCTTCACATGTGGCACTTGCCTTTAGCCTTGCCTCAAATTTCAAACCCTTCAGTGAGCAGCAGCATGTGATAACAAATACACACTTTCCCTTTTCGCGCTGCTCTCGGAAGCATCTCCAGTGTCAAATCATACGGCATCACCAGCCAGGGTTACATAAAAGCTTCCACAGATAGGAATTCAACTGAGCAATAATGGCCGGCTTTCAGACCGTTTCCCAGAGACGGCTTTAGCGAAGCTGTGAACCAATAAAATTACAGTTTAATAAGAAGCTCCATTAAAAGAAGAGTTTTAGCCTAGAGACTTTACTCATGTCTGGATATCAAAGTCAAATTGTTTTTGGAGTAGTTTGTCAATGTGGGATCGGAGTTCATCCTCACAAGTCTGCTGCCCCTGGGGCTTCAGCGAGTAGCGAGGGACTAATCTTGTCATGCAGGTCCTGAAAAGGAAAACGAAAAAAGAAGGATTCTTTAGGCAGATGCACAGGACAAGCAGTGTGATCCCTGTTGTTTTGCACAGGAACATGCATCAGTAGGAGCCAACTCACACCAGTTCCCCTGCACAAGAAGCTCCCATTCCTTTTGAATACACAATGCACATCCTATTCACTCTGCCTCCAGGAAACGAGTGTGCAGCTCGAACCCCTGCATCTCTTTACTTCTCTCATTCTTCCACTTAACAGTGCTTCTTTCTCTGCTCAGCTGAGGAACTTTCCCACACTTTACCCCTCACTCAACCACACTTTCCACGAATCCCCTGAAACAAACCCCCCCGACCAGAATGAGCATTGAACATTGCCTTTCTGTCTCCTATAACTTGTCATTTTCCAGTCCAGGTACAGGATAAATTATATGTTGAATTCTGCTATTTGTAGACTTATTTTCCTTTTTTTTAAAACTGCTCTGTCAGTTCCCGATGCCCCCTGTGGAGGGTAAAAAGTACTGTGATTCAAGATCAAAGCAGTGAACCAGCATAACCCAACCAAACAAAGAGAGGACTGATTCGGTTCTTTGAACAGGCCCTTATCAGTGGCAGACCTTGTACTTTCACCGTCACATAGGGTGACAGTCATAGCTCCCTTACTGTACAGATATGAGCAGGAGTCATATGCCATTTCTTTCCGGCTCAAGGTTTTAGTATATGGGTAATGATGAAAAACTAGACACGGAGAGACCTGGCAAGATTTTCAGAGGTCAGATGAACACTTCCACTAACAGCCAAGGCTGCTGTGATAATTATATCTCCAACAGGGACAATCTGGAAAGGTTATTTCCATCAGCTGAAAGGGTTGTGGGTGGGCTTCCTCTTGGCTCTCATGGACAAATTGTTTGAAGAGAGAAAGTGACACAGTCAACACTTTATGAGAGAAAGACACCATAGCCAGCTTCTCCTGCACAGAATAGAGTCTCTTGGGGATATTCAAGACATTCCTGGAGCTTTTTTTGAGATCTGTCAAGAATGTCATGTATCCAAGTGGTTAAACAGTTGTCTCTTAATCTTCATTGCATCTATCTGTACTTCCACTATTTTCCCCCCTTTATATTTTTTAGAAGTGATATTATTACAAACAACTCACTCTTTGCAGATTTATATTTCTCAATGTGCCAAAGTAATACAGTAAAAAGATACAGTCAGTGTAGAAAGACATGAGGGGAGATATCCATGGATCCATGACTGTAAACCTGTTGCAGTTACCAGCATGTATCCAGCTGAACTGCTGACTCAGCCATTACTGTGGGAGATTTGGAATCAAAACCTGCATAGTATAGTGTGACTGTGAAACTCTATCATTTCTTCAAAGTCCACAATGATCAAATTTTTATCCATACACTGTACCTATAACTTGACAAAGAATAACAAACAACTGACATGACATTCTTTTTATTAGTTATTCCCAATAATTTTACAGAAAAATGCATGTTCAAAATGATTGATATCTTGTTTAGTCATCACTGAGCCACCCTAAGTGTAACACCTCTTACAAGTGTAAACAAACTTTTTGCATATCTCCACGGGGAGTTTTGAACCAATCCTAACTTCCTCCAGGTTTTCCAGTTTGGAAGGCATCATTGCTATTACACTTTGGTCTTCGGTTTCTTCCAGCTCTCTGGGATTGGGGTCTGGTCGGCATTAAGATTCAGGAGGAAAACACCTGGCACTTAGCAAAAATTCTTGTCCTGAGGCCGCACTGAACTTTCCAATGAGACAATAATCAGAAACATGTCTCCAAAATAGCCAAGAGTCATCATAAATAAGACTTAGAAGACAACTGGCTCTAATATAAACAGCTGAACAATTACACACATTTAAATTTTTAAAATAAAGGTTTTGCCATTATTTAATGAAAAAGAGCTCAAGTTGATCAAACTATGGTATGGGTACAATGTATTTTGGGTTCAGCAGCATTTAAACACTTGGATCATTGATCACTTGGAGATTCCAACTGCAGCTTTATCACACTGGAAGTGCAAAGAATAAAGTGCTACTTAAACAGATAATTTGTCCTGTTTGTTCATTCCTTTTAATCATAGTTAAATAGCAAATAAAGAACTTTTCAAAGCCATTTGTTTAAACTTTTGAAAGTTCATTAATTTACAAACTGCTTTGATTGTCATTTGCTGTTTTTTTTTTTTTTTTTAACATTTCACTAGGCTATATTTTAAAAAGTGGAGGATGTTTTGACATGCATCAACAGTCTCTACCTGGAGAAGGTTCAGATGATTCTCATTTTCACATGTATTGACTGTTTTTCCTCCATCGCCGTGAATCTCCATGACCTGACATTTGCTGTGAAACTCTTGAAAAGGTTAATGACATATAAAACAAATTGTATTGCGCTTAATGAGCTGAGAGCATGATCTGTTGTTTCCCTGATACTTGAGTTCAATTAATGTTATTCTGATCCCTGAACCTGATTTAAAGATGACAGTCAGTTCTTATTTTTAATTAATGTGATACAAATCTCTATCTATCACAGAGAAAACAAGAGAAATTCTTACAATAATTACCAACAATAATAAAAGCATAAAAGCATCCACAATTTTCCCAAATTGTGGGTAAATGGTGTTTTAAACTTCAACACATTTTTTTTCATTGTTTAATTTTTCGTGGCTCTGTCATTTGTGCGTCCTCACCTACAAGCATGGAGCATGAAGCTGCCTGTACATTCACTACACTTACAGTAAGGAGCTAAATATATATAAGATATACATATAAGATATATTCTGATATGTGCTCTATGGTTTCAGGGTTTCCAAGGTTTCACATCTAGTGAAGGCTGGAAGCAAATCTGCTTGTTTCGCTCTGCAGTTTTTTTCTGTTTTAATGTACAAAGGAAGGTTTTCAATCATAAGACAGGGAAACATTCAATTTCGATTGAACTTTTATTTAAAAAGCACTTTTGATACAAAAAACAATGGAAGTGCTTTACATAAAAACAACTTTTGCAGACAAAAACACAACCATCATGCACAGACACACACACACACACGCATGCCTGTCACACCCCCTATGCAATCTAATCTTTAGCTTCAGTCTCTTTAACTAAATATTAAGATGGAAACATCTGGCTTGGGGCTGCTGTGAGGAAACAATATCTTGAGGATCTGTTCACACCGGAGTCAGAACACAGAGGCTGTCACCACTGGAAACCACCCAGATCAATAACCACAGCCATTGCCATCCAGATAAGGGCGATGACCACAGCAACTACCTGCAGACTTAGCAGGAATGCAGTAGCCTCCGGCATGAAGAATCTCCATGAGGAAAACACCGACATAAAACACAGGTGAAAACAAACATAAAAGTCTTGATTTTCCTTTTTGCTTTTTCTAAATCAGAAAATACACAACCCATCCCAGCAGATGGCTAAGGTGAGGACTGTAAAGTTAATGATTTGATTTAGAACTAATGTCCAGGGTTGAGGTTAGATGTAAATAAAAAACATATATCTTTATATAACTATATATTAGATATTGCTCATTTCAGTATTCATGCGGTGTACTCTGGTAGCCATCATGTGATGTTGCTGCTTCCCTGCTGTTCTGTACAAAACAATATGATATGCATTGCAAATTCTGTGGTTGATGACGATCATGTATAAGGATCTTTAAATGAGTCCGACTCTCCAATGTCTGAAGCAACAGTAAAATCTCTCTAATTAACAGGAGGGGTCAATACTGCCTGGTTTTTACTAATTAAACTTATCATAACAAGTGACATTCATAGACCTGTTAACAAAGATTACAGCATATACTATTATGTCTTTTTTGTTTAGGTTTTTTTAATTTTTTTTTTAGAAAAAAAAGAATAGGTTAAAAAAATAAGACATGTTCCTAAGCAAGTGGTAAAAATGTCATATAATGACTGATCACTTCTAACATGCCTGTGTGGTCCATCTAAACAAGCACAACTCCAGTCTCTTCTCATATTTGCTCCACTGTGGAGCGTTAGAGTATTACCAATGGGTCGACTTGTAGTTTCCTATAGTCAGTGTCCGAGCAGACGGGAACTACTGTGTGGTTGGGTGTGTGCATCATTAAGGCCAGAGAACAAGAGAAAAGGGTGGGTCAAGGAACTGACCCCAGGCTACAAGGAAATTGGGTCATGGAAAATATTGTGAGAAAATGAGGTGGGGGTAACACCAAGGCGAACACAAGTCTAGTCTATAATAACACATGAAGCACACAATGCTGACCTTTACTTGGCTTGTCTTTGGGATATTCACCTTTCATTAACTTTTCTGCATGTGTCTGCTTGGAATTCATCTATTGTACGTGATTACGTTGTTACAGGCATCTAATGTGATGTGACATACATGTGCATTACGAGCACAAAAATGTCAAGCTGCTGCAGTAACATTATCTTGAAGCTTTTATTGAGGTGTCGGAAGCCTTTATCAAACGAGGGAACAATTACAGTTTCTGTCAGATTATTGAAAAAGAGTATGATAAAGTCAAATATAAATGGTTTTAAATCTATGAATCCGTCCACTATTATTTTTCATTTTTGCATGTCTGGGTCAGCTTCTGCAACAAGTTCAGTGGTCGCAATAAAAACAGCACAGTGGTCTTTCTTTTGCAGTTGCTGCTCTGACTTTGGAGCAAACCATTTGACCATTGCATCACCACTGATCTCAGACTTTTCAAATCAAAACTGAAGATAATTTTTTTAGACTAGCATTAAATGCTGACTTGGGCAGTTTTGATTTTAGGTGTATTCTATTTCATTATTCTTATTTTGTCTGTTTTATGTACCGTATGGTAGCTCTTTCCATTTGTGTTTTTATGTTTCATAATTATTTTATATTTTTATGCATTGTTTAAACATGCTTTTTAGGGTTCTGTTGTAAAGCACTTTGTATTCCTTTTGATTATCATAAAGGGCTACAATTAAAATTTGGTTGATTGATTTTTTTTCATACTTTCACTTTTTTTCTATAAAATCTTCGATTTCCTATAAGTCAATATACAGTAGCTATTGACTATAAGTCAATAGCAATATATTGACTTTGTAGCACTTCAACTGCAAATGAAATTATATAAACTACTTTATTAATCCCCAAAGGGAAAGGAGATTGCAATTTCCACAGCAGACTTTTAAAAATGTGCATTATTTTGGTGTGGGCTGTGAAGTAGTCTTCCCCTTTTTGTACGCAGTCTGTGTTTAATTTCCAGTCTGCTTCTCGGCTAAACTCCCATCTCCTGTTCCTCCTGAAATCCACAATCAGCCCTATTGTTTTGTTTTTGTTCAAGATGTGTTGATTGTTTCCACACCGTCCCACAAATGGACCAGTTCTTTTCAGTGAGCTCCGTGTCCATCTCTGATACCTGCTCTTTTGAGGTCATCTAAGTATTTTAGCAGATGGATTAAAAGTCTGGAGTGTACAACGTGAAGTTAAATGGTGAGAGTGCAGTCCCCTGTGATCCAACCAACAACCTTCTCAGACAAGTTAACTTTTAGTCTTACAGACTATACAGTAGTCTGTTTGTCCAGTACTCATAAATCCAAGTAGTTATTGAGGAATCAAACTGGAGTTTCTCACTTAAAAAATTGGGGCTGAATTTTGTTAAAAGTGCTGGTGAACTCAAAGAAAATGATGTCATCATGCTGCCAGATGACGCCATCTTCAACCCTAAGCCTTGTACAATAAACAGACTGACTGAGGGGTGTTCACTTCCTTATGATATGGGGAACAAAACCAGTCTCCCAAGCACTTTCATGGTGAGATGTGAGTAAAACAGGCCTGTAGTTATTTAGGACAGGTGGATGTCATTTTCTTTAGATGCTGGAACAAAGCCGGATGTTTCAGGCTGCTGAAAAGCTGCTGTAGAATCTAATGTAGTTGTTCTGTGCATTTTTTCTGAGTCCTGGGACTGACACCATCTGGACCTACAGCCTTGTTCCGGTCCAGTCTCTCCAGTTGCTTCCTCATTGGAGACAGACGGGGAGGTGAAGACAGAGAAGTGTTTCCTGATGCGGAGGGAAATGAAGTCCATGGCTGAGATGCAAGGTTGACAGAGTGGAGGTGTGACAGGAGTTTTGGGCTCGTGGAGGGTTTGGTTGCTGGACTGGAAACTGTGGGAGAAAATGTTCACTTTATTTGTTCTGTCCAGATTTCTATCCAGTCTAATCCGGTTAACTTGGAGCAAATTATCTGTTTCACCCCTGACCACACATCCCTCATCTTGTTTTCTAACCTTCTTTTGTTTTTGTGTTGCCTTCAGTAATACCCTGTTCCCCTCTATGAAGTCTTTCCTTTTATAAGCAGCAGTATTTTCTGTTTACTGGTGATCCTGGGCTTGTTATTGGGAATGCACCTCATTTTTTTTATGGGGCTGATGTTCTCCACACAGAAGTTGATGGAATCTGCCACACATTCAGTCATGACACTAATGTCATTTTAATGTGACTAATAGAGGACATTGTAGGCTTTAGCTCATCCTGAAGCTGTCTTAAAAATAATGCTAACACGTCATTTAAACAAAGTTATATGATTATGCAACATGGAGTCAGTTATTCATTCTTTCAAAATTCTATAGATTCTTAAGAGTTGCTGTCATCCTATTGTACATGGTCGAATAGACAATTTTATATCTAGGGTATTGTTCTGTTTGTGAGAGGTATTTACTTGAAGAACCAGCTTTTGAGAATCATCAATCATCATAAGAAAACACTGACAAGTTGTGTAATAGTCCTCCCACCTAGCCTGAGCAACGGTACCTTTGGTGCGGTTGTACCCGTATTATGAATAAATAAATGTAACAAAGTGAGAAATGATGATAGAACAGAAAATTACTTTCTTCTTTTTTTGTAACAAAGCATGTCAGGATTTTTATGGAATTTTATGGAAATGTCATGTGTTGTGGTTTCCTTAAAGTTGAATGAAGATGGATTACCTGCATGCACAGGGAGCACCCCAGATCTGTCCAAGCTAAAACCATTCTGCTTGTTACCATTCATAAATCTTTGGCAACACATCCAACTTATTTGTAAGATGGTCAGTTTTGATTCAGATCAATGCTGAAGCCAATCTCCAAAAGGATCCAACTTAGACAGGCAGCATTTGTAATGAGGAAAGATGAGTTAGATAATCAAAGAAGGGAGGATGAAAGGCCACAGTGTCTGATTCATGGTGTGGACTGCCATTAAATAGAGATGTATTGATCATGTCAGTATTGCATGACCAAAGTTCCTGTTGCCCAATCAACGATGAGCTACACCAGGGTCCCAGCCTGTTCAGGACAAGCAGAAGGTTGTAGCTGTGTTGTGTGTAATTAGTTAGAGCTCAGTTTGTTTGCTCTTCTCCACAATGAGTGCAGAGTGATTTCTTTGCAAATAAGATTCTTGTCATTTCAAATTGCATGGATGCACATATCACAACATCGTCGCCTGGCACTATGCTGGTTATTTAGAGACTGCAGATGAGAATAGTTCACCTGAACATCCAGTAGTAAAGTGAAATACCCTGACTATATGGAGGTATAATGGCATGCAGCTTTAGCCTTCAAAGGGACAAACTTAATATAAGAACAGGATGGTCAAACTGTTGAGCAACGTTTTCCTTAAAGCAGAACTATGCAACTATTTTATTTCAATAAATGCTTTTCTGAATCCTTGTGAAGCTAAACAAAGTGTTTATGGAGCGATTCGATGTTCCCTCACTTCCTCTTGGGGTCTCTGGGCTGAAAACAGCACTTGCAAGTTTGCCTGAGCAGACCCGAGCACATCTCGCGATAACCAGTGGCGGACTAACCATTAGGCAAAACTAGGCGGTTGCCTAGGGCCCCAAGTTCCCTGAGGGCGCCATAAAACTAATCAATTACACAGTTATTACTTATTTCCGCACATTTAATATGTTTTTAATTAAAATCTGATCGCTAAAATAAAACCACAGTGGAATGCCAGTGCATTCATATGTTTGTGTCTCGGGGCCCCCCCTTCAGTCTACACCACATTGGATCAGTCCATCTCATCCAGGAAGACAACACAGGAAACTCCGCAGGCGCAGACAGGTGAACCGAGGTGAGAGAGAGATGAGAAAAGAGCAAAATAGAGAAAAGTTAGGAAGATAAAAAGAAGTTACACAAGCAGGGCTGAAAAGATGAGGAAAAAAAGGGAAGGAAAAAAGCTTCTATCGAAATTATCGATAATGGCAAACTTCTTGAGTGCCTTAGCGGCTAGCATTAGCAGCAACTCACAACCGGAGTCAGCAGGTGCAGCGACGTCAACAACTTCTGAGGGTCCGTCGCGTGGAAATGAACACTAGTGAGTA
>JAVQJG010152992.1:0-25584 GCA_036024015.1 Craterocephalus amniculus
GGCTAATTCCATAGAGAGCTGCTGCTCCTCCGACCAAAATCTCTGTAAAACTTTCTGGTTCGAAGAAAACCGGTAAAAAAGTTTTACACGCGGATGCGCCAATGTTTAGGAGTTTCTCCTTGGTGTATGTGACCAGTGAAGGGGAGCAGAAAACTAAGAAAAAACACAAAAACACAAAAAGAACAAGAGAGCGCAGTACCGAGGCTGCCATCCGCGGCGCCATCTTGAGTTATGCTCCAGATGTTCCTTTGTTCATGGCAGGTTCATTGTGTGTGTTTGTCGTGCTGTGTTAGTCTTCAGTCTGTCAGTTAGTTGTGTCATAAGACGTCACTTTACCAGTCAGTCTTTCAACTGTTACTTAGCCTCTAGCATTTGTTCCTCGTGTTCATGATTTAGCTGTGCTTTTAAACCACCTCAGTTCTTCCACCTGCCTCCAGTGTGTCATTTGGCTCCCTCCTTCTCCCTCATATCCTGCTGCCTTACTCCAGGACATTAAGCAATTGTTAGCATGTTAATATACATAATGGCAACATTGCGTTTGTGTTGGCAATCCATAGTGATGCAAACCTGTTTAAAAATGTTTTAATAACTAACCCAATGTGGCAACAATTTTTTGGTGATGCTCTCAAGGGATTATATTTTAGATGTGATTTCAATGTCTTTGACAAAATTTTATAAAAATAAAAATAACTGCAAGAAATATACCAACTAATGCTTGATTTGTCTCTGATATGTTGTAATATGTCTTATACCAACCCATGTTCTCCTCCTTTGCACACAGACTGGTAGTAGTGACCTGAAGCATACACTCACCTTTATTTGCATGCATTGAGAAGTTGTACATCCAGCCTGCTTTGTTCACATGCACAAAGAGAAATGTTATTGTACTAATTTGCCCAATTTTAAATAAAATCTGCAAGACAGGCTGAGAGTAAAAATGCACTCTGTGTTGAGGAGTGTTTAGCTTATAAGCTTTGAAATGTTTCCCAAGGAAACTCATGGTTGGACATGTGTTTTGCCAGTTCAAACACATTACTGTAAGTCAGCTGCATGCTGAAGTTCCCTTGAGGTCCCTTGCAAGTTTATTTAAACATATTATGTGTACAAAAAGTCGCTGACATCATTATGATACAATCTCTCTCAGGGTAAATTGCATTCACTCGTCACTCTAAAGCAGCGGCTCTGATCATCCGACACTGATAGCGTTTCTTCTGCTTTCCTGGACAGTGAAAACTGAACTGTTTTGCCTTGGGGCAACTAAATGGTTTCTTCTTTTTTTCCCTCTCTCTATTTTAAAACATCATTTCATTATTTGGTTGTTGACTCTTGACACAGGACCTCATTCATGCTCATTCACAACCTTTTGATGGTGTACATGCATACCCTGTTTGGATGACTGATAGCTCCTTGCAGCAAAGGTATAATTAATCAGAACAGGGGCGTGCTAGGCTTCTGACAGCTGTGATAAATTGGGGAAGTTGCTCAAGGTTTGTCAGGTTAGTTATGACTGTCGTTTGGAATGGATGAAAACAGCCTGTGATGGTGCAGTGTACCTCTGTGATTGATAACACAGCTCATAATAGCTGTTTGTCACCTGAAATGGAATGCATTGGTCTGAAGAACAATGATTTTAAAATTCTTTTTACTTTTATCTTATTTCTAGACTTAAGGGAAATGTCACACGAGGAAAAAGTTGAACATTTTTTGTCTATGCTAAATGATCCTGCTGTGAGTAACGCAAAAGTACAATGAAATTGTTTTCTTTCATCTAAAGCCTTTTTGTACAGATGTTATTTTATAAGAACAACTTATCTTATAAGAAATCTTTTATCTCTGTACTCTTATCCTTATTTTCATTCTCACAAAGTTTTGCTTCGTATCGTTTTAGAGCTTTTGTTTCCTGATTAAATTTACTCTGCTTTTCTTTCTCTTGTGACTGTTTTATGACACACTCTTGCAGCGGAGGGATGGGTAAGATGGCTTCCAGTGAAGCGTTCTGCACGTTCTCTGCCAAAGGTAACAAAGTTATCTTCAGTATGATACCATCTGTTATCGCTGATCTGTGATTCACTGCTTTTGGGCAGCAGCCAGCAGCTTACCTGCTTGCCTGTTTTACTTACAGTGGTCAAGCTTAAGAATTTCTGTATTTAAAAAAAAAATTGTTGTGTGGAGACACAAAGATGCAGTTGCATCACAGTGTGACGGTTCTGGATTTGGACCCACTGGTTGGTTGGAGTATAATCGTGTGACATGGCTGAAGGGATTTTCACCAGGTGTTCTTAACATCAACAGCAGTAAGGTTGACATTAGGACGTCATATCGTGATTCTAAAATGCCCTTCAGTGTGCCAACGTACATTGTTACTGTTTCTGTCTTAACCCGTATAATGGACTGATAACTCATCCAAGGTATTAACCATTTGAACTTAAGCCTGACTTCTAAATGATCTCTTGTCTAATGCTACAAATTCACAATGACTGCAAATAACTTGTTACTGGTGATTCATGCCCTCTATGCCATTCTATCATGTAGTAGCCACGACCATGAATGCATGCACACCCAAAAATGACATTTATATGGTATAACCTCCTAACAGTTAAGGCTTCTTGGTAGATGGATGGAACTAGGCATTCATCCTCCTACTCTACATCTGAGTGTCCCTTAATGCAACTAACTAGTGATTTTAGAGAAGCTAGCATAAAACAAGTAAAATTTCTACCATAAATGTATTCAGAGATCAAGCAGGTTAAATAAAGGTTAAAATAAATTAAACAGCATAAACACCCACCAACTTTGTCAGCAAGTTATTTACTTAGTTATAACTTCTGACTATTGAAAGAAAAAACTATTTATTGTTGAAATCAGTTCATTTAAAGTAGTGGAAAAGACACAGTCCATCCTTGTAGTTTTCTTTAGGTGTATATCTCTTCTGAGCAACAGTTTGACTTTGTCCTTTGATGCTCCCTCATTTTGTATGAAAATCTATGTACAATCTCTAAATTCTTCAGGAATATCATTGCCCTGCCATGCTTGAAAAATCTAGATCTTTCCTGCACATGTTATGCAGGGATCTGTTAATCTTAAAAACCCTTTTTTCTTTCAAGCCATGTTTACAGAATACTTTGAGCATGGCCATGTCTCCACAACAAAGTTCCATCATTACCTTCAGAGTAAAAATGGAAATAAAGTGCGGGAAGAGACTTTTCCTGGGCTTCTGAGAGATGGTTGAAGAAGCCAGGTGCAGATCTATATGACACAAGCAGAAACAGATAAAAAGCCTTTATGCATAAATACAAGCACTGCAGGTGCAGCTAATCAAAAAAAGAACAAACACGAAGTCCAAACTCACTGGCTGAACAAGGGTGGCAAATGGTTGGAACCTGTGGCAGAACATAATCAGAAGATCTGGCAACGATCAATAAAAACCAAAACAAATATATACAGTGGAAGGGGAGACTGCACAAATAAATCCGGGTTAGCCGATATGGAACTAGAAGAGATTCTAAGATGACAATCTGGAGTCAAAAGAGGATAACTGGGATATTTACTGCATGTGACCTGCAAACAATAGCAAACATTGATAAAGATAAAATGCTAATACTAAAGGAAAACAGTCAAAAACATAACCAAAATCCCAGACCATAACACATGGATCAAAACCAAAGAACTGACTGACAGAAACAGATAATGACTCCTACAGATACATAAAGAAGACTTCCAAAACTTTGCCAAGGCTCTTGCCCATCCATGTGAACTAGCTGTTTGATTCTCCCTCTTTTATTAATTATATATACCACATTAAGGGACAAGCTCTATCTGTTGCAACATGTAGTACTCAAACTAATGTTGAGTGCAAGGTTTCTTTATATGCAGATGACCTCTCTTTAGATTTACAATGTCATGCAGCTCTGGATTTACTCTGCATTCTCTGAAGCTTTTCCAAATGTTCAATTTATAAGCTGAACTAATCTAAAGAGAAACAGTTATACGTATCTGCAAATATTGGATTCACATACTTTCAAATGATTATTTGCATGTAATTACAGTCTGCAGTTCTTCTTGTATATAAAGCTTTATTTATGTCATATAATCATATTTCTGTCATGGGTAATGGTACCAGCACAGCACATATTTTCTTTACATTTACAACTATTTTTCATCCATGTCATCAAAGTTGTTTTACCCAAATACATTGTGTGGTTTAAATGTTGGTACTTGTCAAGCTAATGCAACATTTAATTTGTCTAATAAGTGCTAGCTGTAATATTATTTTCAGCTGCTAGTGTCATCTATTCCTTTTTAAAGCTCTTTTATTTATTTATAAAGTACCTTTCAGGCCATGGCAACTCAAAGTGCTTAACATATTAAAAAACAATCGCTACATTGTGTTTTCTAATTCGGAATTAATAATGAGCCAGCCTACCCAGGACCACAGATGATGCTACCACAGGACCACCCCAGCCAGGGCAAACTGGGGACCCAACCTATCATCATGTAGCCTCAAATTAAAGCAACTAAATATCTTTAATACTATTCTTTTACAAATCAATGCTTTGAGCTGTGAGTCTAAGTGTCCAAACAGAGCCTCAGAAAAGGATTTAGGACTACATATTGCAGAAACCCTCATAGTCTCCAGTGCTGTTATTTTCATGCAGAATAATGTAACTCTAAGGATTCAGTGTTTGCACGGTCCTCCAGACATTCCGGTGGCCGTGCTAGTTGTTGTTAACGTCATGTATTTTAACAGCTATTCCGTTTTTAATACCCAAACTTCTGACCTTAAGACAAAACCTGTTAATTACATTTAAATGTGTATTCCGCACTACAGGCGGTTTTGCTGCTCATCATTTTCCTCTTCTTCTACGGACTAAAACTGAATGGCGTGCAAAGCATCTTGGGATGTGTGAGGCCATGAAGGATGGTCGAATTCGGGGAAAAGAAGGACGCATTCAGAGGTCGCATTTTAAGGACCCTTAAACTTTTGGCCTTGCGCAGCCTTGTGACGTAAGCGGCCTTAAAATGCCACCTTAGAAGGCCTCAGACCCTAGAATGAGACACAGCCGATGTGTTTTTGCACATTTTTCCAGTACAATCATATGTAGTCAGTTGTTTGTTGCTCAAATCCTTTTTCCTATTGAAATAGTCTGAAGGCCAATGTCAAGGCCAAGGTTCAGATGACAGCACATATGCTGCTGCCATGTCTGCTTTGTTCTGCCCTCTCTACCTTCAATCCTTCACACCATTGGTTGTCAGGGGCTGGGTCAGTGGATGACCTTGCTGTTAAGCCATGAGCTTTATAAATGGACATGCTAGATGAAGAAACTGAGTCAGGATGGAAATGCACGCTTCAGAGATAAACTCAGCTGAAATTCAGGGCATGATCAAGGGTGGCGGTATAGATAATTAATGATTTAGCTTTCTCCGTGGTGGAAAAAAACCCCTGCCCCCTGTTGCCACAGCTGACCAACATTAGTAATAAATTCCTCATGGTTTGACAACATGTGGGGTGGACTTTCTGGGCCTGCTAGGACTCAGCAGTATATAGTCCTTCATTGTCCCAAAGGTTTTACATTACATTTGGGATTGAGTAAGTCCCAGGGAGATCAGGATCTCACATAAACTCTTTCTTTTTTACCCCCTCTCTCTTTTTGAAAAACATGCATGTTTTTCCTCCCCTTCTGGATTTGCTCCCACATACTGCTCTATGTTAAAAAGGTGGAACTACAAATCTAGACTGTTAGAAGAAGAAATATAAGCTGTTGTTGAATCAGTGCTGCAATTGTGTTTGTATTGTCATGACATGCCAGCGCACGTTTTCATCCAGTGAGTAAAAGTGTTGGCCTAAATGCACCTCAGCTGCCATGGAGCCGAGTCTGAATCGGATGATGTGTCACAGTGGGAAATGTCACTGAGGATTACTTTAATGTGTCACTAATCCCTTTTCGAGCTCAAGGTTTTTTCCTTTTCTTTTTTAGGTACTAGAAGGTTACTTACTCCACTCCTTGGACTGATGCGGATGATAAAGTTTAGTGTTAGACTTCTGGCTTCTGAAAATAGAGTAGAATTTACCTGGTAAGGAGCAAAAGCAGAAATATTTTTTTTTTTTTTAAAGAGTGATTTAGTTTTTCAGTTTATGATTATTTTTATATCTACATCATATATAATAATATAAGTTTAATCTTAAAAATAATCCCAAACGATATGAATTACTATGTATTGTTCCCTCCTAACCCCAATAGTTAGAAGAAATCTCTGTAAAGCTGGGGTCTCATAAAGTTGAATTACAGTATTACAAAGACAATCAAAATATCACAAAAGTATGAATGTAGAAAATATGGCAGGTAGAAGTATAATTTAGAACAGTATTCCCCTTTGGATATTCTGGTTTACATGCTTTGTGTCGAGCAGGCAGGTGCAGAAGTGGAATGGAGCTTCAATAGCCCGTCTGGTATTAGCATCATATAAGTAGGCTATTGTTTGAATATTGCAAAATCATATTATTACCATATTATTCTAAAGTGATACTTGATGTTTTTTTAATATTGTGCAGCTCAATGGTTAACTTTAGTTACAAATGTCAGAAATTTAATAATAATAACAGGAAACATGATTATTTGAAAAAGTAAGTTGCGCAGCTAAATGGAATTTGATTAATGTGTTATTGTTATTACAGCCCTGATGGTATTTTTGCAACTGTAAACGTATGTATGTCTTTGAGCAAAAAAAGGCTTGTGGAATTCTATTGCATCACTTCTTAAAAAATGCAGGTTCCTGAGAGGCTATGTTTTATTCTAGTTACTTTGGGTACATAGAACTAAACAAAGTCCTATTTACCCAAAAATAGCCTGTGCTGGTGAGGATCAAACAGGCAGAGAAAGCAAAAAAGGAAAAAGTCACAATGGGACAGTTGCTGTGATGTCCCTGGAATGACTATGAGAAGAAATGCATGGTCTCATGTGACTTCAAACAAAGGTGGACTTAAACTTTAGTGGTTTACAGTACAACCCTGCATGTTGCACTTAATGTGACAAAGCAGCATGCACATGAATACTGTACCTTGTGCATATGTCAGTGATTCATGGACACTGATATTAGACATATCCCTGCATTGTAGAAATATAATGGGAAATATTATCACAGTGGCTGGGGAATATTTTCATTAAGTTATGTCAGGTTATTAAACCCAAAGGATTTATACTCTGATTGTAAAGTGAGCTATAAAAACTTTGACCAAATTGATTCAGAAATAAGGAATGAGGGGGACAGTGTGCCTGAATAAAGAATCTGTCTCTACTGAAGGATTACTTGCACTACCATTCACCAGAAACATTTTTTCTTTCGTTTTGTTTTTTGTAAAATAAATGTAATTTTTGAGGTCAAATCTTTTTCTTTGATGTTGCTATGCTTATTTTTACTGGATGCCTGCCAAACATGTGTCCTATCTGACTCAAATCGGTGTTTGGATGTGGGTCCTGTTGCAGTGAAGTAGCGGTGGGATTAGGACACGGCTCGTACATATGTGTTCTAAGCTTCCAGGGTCTTGTTACTTTGAAAGAGGTGATGTCATGTGTTCCCATTCTGAATCTTGTGTCTGTTTCCACCACTTTACCAAAGCTGTATGAGGCAGGAAGGAGAGAAGAGCATAACCTTTCAAGCAAAGGTTCAGACTCTTGCTAATCAAATTGTGAGACTAATCACATGACTGCACGTCACATCTGACATCAGAACAAGCAATTTAAAACATATTTTTCTTTCTTCATACACCGCTGTAACATTTTAAAACAAATTACTTTAGTGAAACTATTTCCTCTGCACTGTTTCGTTTTTACGGTTGAGCCCAAACAATGTCAGATGCCATGGCTGTTCTCCTGGATATTCTTGATTATCCACTCTTGAAATGTCTCCCATCACTTGAAGACTGGACCTGCTATTTGAATGTGTGTTAAATTTACTTTTTTTAAAAATACTGCCTATGTTCTTTTTGTCCCTGCTTGATTTGAGGCAATATTTTGTTAATAAAAAGTAGAACCCCCAGCTGGAAGATGGCAGTTTTTAAATGGATGTCTTTATAAGCTACTTCTGTATATATTCAACAAATTGTGAGGAATGTTTATATGATTAGCAATGAAATACTTTTCATAATTCCTTTCATGCAACTGTGGGACTGCAGTTTTATATAAACATTTCTTTTAATGTTTGATTTATTAATGAATTCTGAAGAGTCATGCCGCCTGGACTTATGTCAAAATTCTGATTATTTCAGCCTGAATTTTGACTGATTTATTAGCACGTACACCATAAAATCAATATTATATCTAGGCAAATGTCAAAAGCAGGCATAAAATCTGATTGAAAGATTTGTTTTTAAAAAAAAGCCTGTATTCCTTTAGCTGACAATAGAAATATGTTGATTTGATTAGACATCATCTTGCTCTACATGTAGGAGCAACGTGCTTGGAAAAAAGGAACAAATCATACACTTCCAAGACTTAAAGGCAGACAACACAGGAAACTAAAATGTAATGCAGGCTCAAAATTTAGATTTTAAGTTATCTTTAATATCTCAGGACTCTTCTTTCCAAGATGGCTACAGGTTTTCTCTTTTCACCTTGACTTTGGCCGTAAAATTTAACCCCTCAGACTTTACTGTCACCTACGAGCAGCACTCAGTAGTTAGGAATGCTGTACTGAGCAGAAGCCAAAATGTTTATGTCTTGTTCCATGAGTAAGAGTTAGTCGTCTACCCTGCGAACCAAGTGATGTTATTTATAGGTCGGCCTTCATACCTGCGCGTTGCACATCAGGTTACAAAAATAAGTGCTTTCACTTTGAATTGATTGATTGCCAAGTAGAGCTTCTGCTGTTTCATTACAAACAGCCCTAAATCAAAGTTGTCACAAATTTCCGGATTTAACGAGGCATCTGGTTCTTAAGAAACCAAAAATGTATTATGACCAACCTCTGCGAGGGGTTATTTTTCAAATCTGTGATAAGGATCTGAGAAAATATCCCATGCTGACAAACTAACAAGTGCTACACCAATCAGCACCACCCTCTGCCTTTTCTGTTTTGGATGCATTTTACTCCAGCTGGTACAGAAACATAGAAAAGCTATTAAAAGAGCATACAATTTCAGCAAAGCTAACATTGGTTAAATACATTTTCGTTGCCTTTATGAGTAAACACACCAAGCAGTTATTTTATGCCTGAGGGATATTGACGCAATCTGTCTGGCTGAAACTTTTACAAGGTGATTACTGTGGACCACTGATTGATGATGTTGTGTCTCATTGTGCAATTTTAACAGCTGCAAAACTACATGAGAGTAACTCACAGGGTAAGAGCGGTGTGTATGGGACAATGTAATTCATGCATCTTAATCGGGCAACTCTCTCAGTCTGCTTTAAAAGTCTTCAACCTTTCAGTTTTATAGAAAACCGCCTGATCACTGTGTGAGCCGTACCGATTGCAGATTGAAGATTTGCATTTTGGAGCCAAACTTCTAAAGCTGCCTGCACGTCCACCTGGAGCCCATCATGGTTGCCACTGCAGGGCCTGGCAGCTGCACCACTGCACTCTGGGACACCGGACACCATGAGATGATGACTCTGATGAATCTGTCTGCTTCTTGCCCTGTGGCCCCCATCAGATCCATCCTAGAGGGAAGCAAGTGTGTCTGACTGACCCAGACCAAACACACTCCTAACTTACACACACTAAAACACACATCCTGTGGCCTCTACTGCATGCCGCATCATTAATACCAGTCGGCCTTTCTTTATGGCTACAAATATTTTTCACATGCTCCGAGATCACCTCGAATCTTTGGGGCCACAACAAAAGCGCGCAATCTCCCAGTACTCCAGAGTGGAAAGCCACAGGCCGCTCATCCTGGGATGTATGTTAACATGATTTGTGAGACTTTTCAGACCACAGAGGAGCGTCGCTGTGTGTGTGGGTGGAGAAGAAGTCACATCGCCAACTGCATCGGTTCCTTTATTGTGTGGACAACACAAACGACAGGGGAGAATGTTAAATGCAACCCAGACACACACTGACACACACAGACACAGGCTCACTGTTACTGTAATGTAAAGATCTGTTTGTTTCGGACACATCAACAAACAGAACTGGAAAGTTCTGCAAGAAAAGAGGAAACCTGGTAGCCTTCTCTGAACACAGATCAGAATAAAGAGGATTTTTGCAAGTTAAATCGATGATAATACAAAGAAATGTCAATGAAAAAGTGATCAATAAAAGATTTTCTCTCATATATCATCCTGCCTATGAACTAATAATTGCTTGTGAGAGGACAGAAACTGAGCAACTATTTCCATTTGACGCTTGTCCCTGTTTAGTGTGTGTGTGTGTGTGAGTGTGTTTTCTGGTCAGACAGCTTCATCCTCCCAGCCCCACCCCGAGCTCCTGGAATCCTTCTGGTCCAGTCTTGTTTTGAATCAGATGCTTTCTCAGTAAGCGGGAAGCCCCGATGCCACGGTGTGTGTTTACTTTTCACTCAGCATATTAGGTATGGCTCCGCTCGACCCTGATGCTGGTATCGGCTGTGGGTAAGAGTGTGTATGCCTTTTGTCTAGCACGACTGCCACCATCTTTGTGCTTGTGTCCGTGTCCCACTTCACACGGCATCACGCTGCCAAGACTCGCACACCACAAGCCCAGCATGTTGATGAGTTTATCAGATGAGGATTCGATGCCAGTTCTCTAAATCCCACCACCTCTTTCCCTATCAACCGCACATCACCTGTTTAGATTATCATGTGGCAAAGATACAGACCCAAGGCTGTCACTGGAAGTTCCCCACTTCTTCTTTTCTGTTGTTATACAGTATATAACATAAAAAGAAATGAATATAAGTATTTTGTAGATGTATACTGCATGTGTGAACGTCAGACGCTGCACGTAAACATTTCATGCATTTCAAACACTGATCTCATTCAGAGTTATGGTACAACCGACCAAAGCTGAAGCAGACAAAAAGGGACTCACATGTTGGGTGATGTAACATTTAAAAAGATTTGTGAGAATAAGAATTGAATAATGTGAGATGGTTATTGGCACAGCTGGGGCAGGGCTTGAAATGATGGCGGGTTACGGGGTTAAGTCCAGACCAAAGTTCACAGCGGGAGGTTTGATGGGTGAGCATGAGATGTGGTCAAGGGATGAGACAGGTCTAAAGGGGAGCAGAGGGTGTTCTTAGAGATTTTTTTTCTTTTTCTCCTGTAATGACAGGGTGCCGGGCAGCTGGATCCTGTTTTCCAGTGCAGTTGAGGAGGGTAACAGAGCATGGACCACTCCGTCTGTGGGCCCTATGTTCATTAGTGGAGCAGCACTGCAGCACTGGGGGTGATTCACAAGCATATCAAGTTAAAAAGGAACGCCTAGCCACAGAGGGATTTTCCTGCTGGGCCAGAGTTTGTGTGTGCGTGTTTCCTTGTGTCTGTGCAGGGTGGTGGTGAAGGAGCAGAGTGGGATGGGATCAAGGGGATTGAATTAGAAAACATCCCCCTTCTAAAGGAGATGCTTCTTAATTTGACTTTCACAGTCATCCACTTTACTCCTGTTTCTCTGTTCCATAAGAAAAACTGGGGAAGTTTAGCCTTAAATGCAGATGCTTTTCATGTTGTAAGAAGCTCATCTTGTGATTATTTGGAAACATGGGTCCTGTGCTTGTGTATGTTTGTCAGTGTTTTTCCCCCGACACTGCTCCACGCCGCCGCCGGACCAGGCACGGTGCCAGTTGATCAGGTTTCACTCTGCTTGTGTTTGCTTCTCTGACTTGCTTGGCAGAAAGCAATAAACACCACACTCCCACCCTTATACCTCCTTCCTTGTCTAACATTTCCCCTCTTCTAAAAAAAAAGAAATACTTGCTTTGCCAAAACACACAAAGTCCTTCGGCCCAATTTTGATTATTATTTTCCTTTTTTTGGGGGTCCCAGTTCTTTTCTTTCTTTTGATGAAATTCCATGAATACTTGAAAATAAGCATCATTCAATTCAAGATTCAGGCTCAAACTTCAGGGGCAGTCTGAGTCTGGGAGTCTTTTCTCTGCGATGCCGCAGAGCTTTATTGGGCCATTTGTCTTTGAGACCTCAGAGTGATTTTGGGGTGGTCGTCTGGTGTTTGGCCACCTTCCGCTGAATGTTTGAATCTGCACATATCTGGACTGAACTGGTGCCCCTTTCCTCCTCTCACCCCCACCGCCTTTTGTTTCATGTGTTTTGTGACTGCAGCAATGCACATGTGGCATATATTCTTCTACACACGGTTTGACCCTGATCAAACATATTAGCTAAGTTGAACTTACTTTAATCGTAAATACAAGAAACAAAGCCAAATTTGCCCCAATACCAACGATGACATCAGCGTTACCTTCAATAATTCACACATATGCTGTTTGTTTTATCATAAAAAATATACAGAGCGCTCTGTCAGAAAGGGGGAAAAATGAAGTGAAATAGCTTTCAAGCTCTTACTGCCAGCAATACAACAATCTAAACATCACAAGGGAGGAAGGAATCAAAAGATCTGCAACTTGCCCAGTTTTAATAATAAATCTTCTGTTGAAAGAATTTGAAATATATAAAAAAGCAGCAGTAAAAGGAATTAAAAAAGGTCAAGTATAATTTTGCTGTAGTGAATTTTTTCCCACTTTTATTCTTCTTTTTGAAAAATATTGTGTGGGTTGTAGGCTGCACAAAAGAGAACAAAGCTCAAATTTCATTTGAACTTTCAATTCACTTCAGACATGCAGCGGATGTTTTGGCTCCGGTCGTTTGGCTTATCTTTCTGGAAAACCACTGGAAACACAATTCAGCAGCGCTGGAGCCTGTGTTGCTCTACCAAAATAGATTTGCAACGTACACTTTTTGCTTTTCTTCATCACGTCAAAATGCTCAGGGCCAAATTTGTCACTTCCACACGTGAAAGGCTGCACGCCTTTGCATCTGTTAAGCCGTGGAGGGCTGTTCTTTTCATTTTGCCTGCGCAAGAGGTTTTTATCTTCCTCTTTATCTCCACTGACAGTACACCACCATGCCTCCATCAAGGCATATTTGCCAAAGACGTCAGTGTTTTCAGAATACACAGCTAGGGACTTGTGAGGTTTGCATGTGTGCTGCAGCGTGCCATGTAGCTTAGTGTATGTGCAAGGATGCAAAGTAAGTACACACACGAACAGACAGACAGATAGACAGACAGACACACACACACACACACAGTTAGTCTAAATATAATGCAACCCCACAATACCAGTTTGACTAGTTGCTCTGAGAAGTCCTACACAAAGAGCCTGTCATATGGAGACAGCAAAAAGGAGCATACATCTTCCAAGGTCTGGTACGCCAGCTTTATTTGACAACATGCAAATTATGTTTATCTTATTGTCATGCAGTTATGTCTGGCATTCGCACAAGCCTTATGCAGAGCTTCCTCATCCAAGGCATTAAAACAAAAAAAAAATAGACTGAGGTTTAATTCAGTCATGACTCTTTGATGTTGCTGCATATATAAAATAATAGGAAATACTGTCAACGCTCAGCTTTTCTTTCCTTGTGTAAATAATCTGCGTTAATGAATTTTTCTGCTGATTATTTAATGATCACAGTAGCCTGACCTCCTCTCAGCATTTTGCTGAAAGTCATTCACGCCATATCACTGCTTCGTCATCTCCACAAAAAGCCCCATAAATCACTTTCCTGTAAACAGTAGTGACACGCAGCCTGATGTGTACCTTGATATATATTTAGGAGACCACAAAGCCTGAAATCCGAGCCCGCTCGTGTTTAGGAGACAAACTGTAAAGAAACTGCATGCTCACATGTGCTTTGGGTGCAGCCATGTTTCTTTGTGTGACTTGTTTGTGTTGCATAGCTTAAAGCACATGTACACACATGGCATTGAGCTAATTTTCTTTTATTGTTACAAATGATGTTGTTGCGCTTAAGTGTGGTAATGCTACCAGTAACAATAACACAGATTCCGATTGGGCCTTGGCTGGAGCAGCTGCGTGTCGCCACCGCTAGCCCGGCTGGCTTCAGAGACTTACTCACTGGGAACGGTTCTTGGTATAAACACACTCTTGGCAGGACATATGGCATGGGCCTGCACACAGACCTACTAGAATGGCAGTTAAATAACATTCACCTCATAGCACAAATAACTTTGAGTTATTATGCCTAACAATAAACATCTACCACTCAGGCCCATTTGATTTTCAGATGTGGGAGTTCTTTTTATCCATACACAAAATACAGTTATACAATATCAGATAACACTGCAAACTTAACAGCAATTAATAAAAAGTGCTGGCTTACTGACAACAATTTCAAGACATACTTGTGTGAACCCACTGTGGAGCCAGGTGGGGCTACACTTTTCTGTAAGTCACAACATAAATTTTTGGCGGATCAAATGACAGAATGCCATGTAATTCCAACATGGTGCATGAGTATACTGAATGACTGACATGAGGGCTCATGGTTAAACCATTTGCCACTTTAATGTTAAGTGTTTTAATATAACCATAAAACATGATAATTATCTCTAATACTAATTTTAACACATGAGCAGATGCAACCAGGGTAACAAGTCTCCATGCCTAATAAAGGAAGTTTGGTTGGGGTGAAGAATTCAAGCACTGTTTGTGTCCAAAATGGTCATTAAAGAAATCCTGTGAGGATATAGCAACAAGACCAGCATGAAGTGGAACTGTGAGAGTCAACAGTTGTTGTAACCACTATTGCTCTTGCCAAAGTAATCATTGTAACCACTAATATAATCGGCATGTTCATGAAAAAGCAAATTGAAACAAAAAAACTAGTATTATCTATGTTTGCTTCTCAGCCTCTCAACACTGGGTGACAAATGGGAACATGGCTCCTAAAACTGAAGAGTAACACTGAAATATGCCTCTGATTACAGCCCATCATTAATTATGAGAGCACCTAGCAGAAACCACAGGGATCGTTTTTCTTTTGTTGCAAGTTTGGTCTTTCTGTTATCTACCTAATCCTATCTCATCCCCTTCCTGTCCACATGTGCTAATAATGTGGCCCTGAGCTTGACCCAAAATGGAAGAAAGGCCAAAACAAGGGCGGAAGAAGGGATAAGTGGGGAGAGAAAAAGGGGCTGGGGACAGATTTAGGGGCCTGGTTGGCGGTGGCCATGAGGGGATTCCCCATGGGTCAGTCTCAGGCCCAGCTGCAGGGTTTTAACCAAGATGGTAGAGCTAGAGAGGAATAGTCTACAGTTTTGAAAGTCCCATCCCTCGTGCGAAGTCTCACTCAACACTGTGGCCCTCTTTGACCAGGGATTAGTTTCCTCTTCCAGGTTTAGAAGCAGGATGCTGACCCCTGGCATTTCCCCCTCTCTGCTACCTGAACACCAAGAGATAGCCCTGTTCCCCTGGGGACACATATTGCAGTTGCACCTCCAGTCTGGACTGAAGCCAGCTTGACTTCTCACAACTGTGAAGGTACCCATCTGGCGAGGCAAACAGGAAACTTTTCACCACTGTTAATGCAAGTTCCTCCCTCCCTTTGTCTTACAGTATGGCCTTTATGATACATTGCACATGCGTGTCTTTCAAGTTTTTGTGCTCAGTTTTCTGGAGAACTCGTTTTTGTGTTTGAACAAAAAGGCGATTTGGATCATCTCCACCGCAGACATAAGTTTCATTTACGGTTCTCATTCATTATAAATATTTTAATAATATATTACCTGCGTCAACTCCCCCTTTGTCCGAAAGCCAAAACAGATAAGAAGATTAACTTTAAAAGATCTGTTTGTCAAATTTTAAAATGAAAAAAGTCAGCTGCATTTTCTTGTGCTTGCATTTGACACATGTTGTATCGAATTTGCATGTGTTTATCTGATGTGGCCATATTAAATTTATTGCACAGTGCGATCCAAAGTGTGTTATAAAGGCTGGGTTGTCTCAAGGGCATTACCACTGTTTGTTCTACAAAGCTGCATGTTTGTTTTGGGACCAAACTTGTGTTAGTGAGCTTGAGCAATAGCTGGCTGCATGTTTTCTACTAATTATGTTTGAGGCTGGCAATGTGTAGCTCCACAGAGCATCCGCCTTCTTCAGATTCAATGGAGATAAGTGTATGTGTGTGTGGGGGAGGGGAGATGTTTAAGGGGTGAGACTGGAAGTGGTGAAAGGGCGTTTGCAGCCTGAGAATGTCTCTGTGGTTGTGCACACACCTTGTCTTGTCTGCGGGTTTTCTCTAGTATTTCTTTCTCTCCTGCTTGCTCTTCCTGCGTAGTTTGTGCTGCCAGCCTGTGCTATCTGTCCTCATATCTTCATTGGCTTCCTAACACCTGTTGATAAATGACATCCTCTCCTGTCAGCAGCCACCCAGGAACTCCTGACTCAGAGTAGCCAAAAATATTCTCTGAATGTGTTTATGCCTGTAGTTACCCCTCTCCTTCTCACAATCACTATTTTTCCAGATTATCATGAGTCATTTGGAATAATTGACCGGTCATTTAGACCACTGTGAAAAAAAATACATAAAGATGATTTTTTTTTTCCGATAATCTGACTTTTTTTATGACCGAAATACATGTTCCCATAGATTTAAACATACCTAAATAATTTATGCAGTATTTTGTGAGAGATTATCTAAACTGATTACGTACCTGAGTTTCAAGAAAATCAACAATATCAAAAGCTTTTATCAATTTTTTAGAAGAAAGTTTAAAAATTGTTTCCATATACTGGCATGTAAGAAAAAAAAAATTGTCATCTATTTACATGTGTTATTTGTATTGGAAGCATCACAGATGTGATGTCATCCCGTGGACAGCAGTGGTGTCCACAGAATTGGATAAATACTAAAAAAAACATCTAACCGGGATAGGGTTTGTCCAATCACCAGACTTGGACAGAATTGGTTTTTTTTTTGTTATAGCAAAGTTTCATCGAGACAACTTGAATTCAAGTGACTTGGACTTTAACACCTGGAGTCCAGTTTGCTTGTTTGTTTTTTTTAGTAAAAAGTATTACATTTTCAACAAATCCAAAGTGCCTATTTAGCTTCTTCCGTTTATAATTTATTCTATAGCCATGTTTAGTCATTTAATGGAAGAAAAAAATATCCTCTGGCATAGTGCAAAGGTTCAGATAGTAAGAAATACATAAGGGAAATACGAACAGCTGCATTCAGAAAACAAAATTTGTTGAGCAAGTAATTTAAAGATTATGATAAAATGAAAATGATGTCAAAACTTAGTTTATATTATTCTTTTAATGGATGGTTGAATTACATGCTTTTATAATCCAGCATTCACATATCCAATCTTTTCCTGATGTAATTAATTAAGGAGGTAAACAAGAAAAAACATTATAGACAAAAATGATGTGCCAAGAACATTTCTTTATTGTTTTGTGACTCTGCTCACATGTAACATGTGGCACATAGTGGAATCATTCCTTCCATCTGTATGTGCGTCTTTTTCCCATATTATTTTGATGTTCTACTCTTTTAGCTGATTCCAGCCAAGAAGAGATACTGTACAGCAGTATTTGTGAAAACAAAGAGCAGAGACATCATCCGATTGCTTTTTGTGTAGCAGAATGCTGCTGGTGTTGCGTGCACATTTGTAAATGTGTGCATGTGTTAAAGACATGCGTCACTGAGGTGAATGGAGGTGGCAGGGTGCTAACAGCTAGAGACAGGTTCCAAGGTTTTGTGGGTATTTGACATTACAATTGGTGTTAATAGATGCCTTCCTTAAGAGCAGATCGCAATACAATTAAAACAAGAATAATACCCTGCACCCTTCTTCTTCTATGCCTCTTTTAAGCTGTGGTAAGTGTGTGTCAACCACAAATTGGTCAAACACATCTTGCAACAACATCTGACAAACAAAAGCAGGATTTTTCAACAGTAAATGTATTTGGTTGCAAACATTTGAAGAAAAATGAAGCAAACAGGATTAGTTTAATTTTCTTCAATAGCCACCCAAATATTATTTCAACGAGCCTTTGAAAATTTGGGGATATCTGCTGAAAATCACACTTTCTGTCCTTTGTGAAACTAAACATATGACATCTAAACATTCCTAAGATTAAATTTAAATTGTTATGTTTAGATAGCAAAATCATTTTGTGGAGGTGAGAAAAAGGTGATAATGATGGCTGATTGTTTCCTTCTTACTGATTCATGGTTCTAATGGACAGCAACCTGTAAGTACACCATTGTGTCTCTTTCTGAGGGTCTTTCTTAGAACAATTGTCCCAGAAAGGTGAGAGATTCAGCTCTACAGAGACAAGAATTGTGCTCTCTTATTTTACGATATTTGGTAATAATATAGTTTGCCTTGTTTTTCTCTCTTGCTCCAACTTATACTGCACATTGTTGCTTTTTGAATATTAGGAATTTTGGGTGCCCTGTTTACAATTCAAGTACCAAATTGGGTTTTATTTTAACCTCACATAAATTAATTAGTAGAAATCTTTTGTTATTCACCTGCATATTAATTCAGTTCTCTGTTGTTTCCCCTCGAAACAAAAAACAATTTCAGTCTGGTTTGTGAATCTTAAAGCATAAAACTACAAATTGGGATTTGTGTTGACATGGCTTTGATGCAGATAGAACCTGAAAAAAATTACTTCAGTTTGGTATTTTCAATATCTTTTTGTCCAGTTTGTCCAATATGAAGCTATGTTTTTAATGTAATGGTTAGTTGTTATCAGGATACATGCCCCATATTAGTTTACCTCGCAGTTTACCTACAATCAATACTTTGTTTGCTGCAGTTTTTGCAAAATCTGCTCAATGTCTGAGTAACATGACTCACTCTGTGCCATTTCTCACCTCTGTCACACATGCACCAACAGAATGCAGCACAAACAGACAACAGATTCATCTCCGATTTCTCATGAGGAAGAAAATGTAGTTAGAGGCAGCGGCACTGAGTGACACTGTTTCCTGCAGGTTCTAGTTAGGCACAGTCGGCCTTGTGTACCGGGCAGACCTCCACAGCTGACACCCAGCGGCTTCCAGCGGTTGACAAATGGAAAAAGGCCTGAAGATGAATGAAGCACAATTACCCGAGGTAACAAATGCTCCTTATGATTTATGTCCAGCTCGAGTTGCTTTATTTTTGCCTGCTTGTGCAATTCACCAGGAAGACAGTGGTGGTGGTGGTGCGGACCCCGGGGCTGCTCTGCCCTGATGCCTTATACAGCAAGCTGTAGACTTTGACTAATGGGCTATGTGAGACCACCGCCATTGATATTTACCTCATTTCTCCTCAACCTAACACTGTCTCACCAATGTCATCCTTTGAGTTTTCTCCCTTTCTTTTCAACCCGAGGTATGGATGATGCCAGGGGCCCCTTGCGGTCACCTCTCCTGAAGGCCCACCCATCGGTGCCCCAGGGCAGAGGAGTTGGAGGCAGAAGGTGAGAAGGAGTTTGGGAGGGGACAAGGTCAGACTTAAAGCTTCAGGCACTGTGAAGAAACACACATTTCGCTGTGTTTTCACTTGTCTGTTTGATGAAGTATTATACTCGCTACATGGCTGAGGGGGGAAAAAAGCTTTTCTTTTTTACACTATAGCTTTGAGTGTGATGGAAATAAATTCCAGTCATAAAACATCCTGAGATATGGCTTCAACTGGCTTATTTTTAACATGAGCTCCACGATGACTTGAGGGCATTTTCACACTTTTTTCTTTTTTCCTTTTTTTTTTTTTTTTTTATCAAACTCTCTTTCAAGTTTTTTTTTCTCAGATTATCTTCTCTATATCACATGTTTAGAATCAATACAATAATAATTTCATGCTATGTTGACCAACACTTCAGGATGTATTTAGTTGTTCTTACATCCTGCTAAGAAGATTTTTACATGACCTGTTCTGTCTTTTTTCTTTTTCTGTGCAAAAGAAGAAGAAGAAGCAAAAACTATATCCTGAACCCTGAGTTCCTATGGAAAAGTTCACCTCACATTATACATGCATGTTTTGTTAGTTTTACTTTCATATCTTGGCAAAGTGCATGTGAGAGTTTGGAGATTGGAAATGCCTGTGCACACAGTTGTAAACCTAGTCTCTGGTTAGAGTCCTCTGTCCCAGGTGGTCTCTGTCAAACACCAGACTCTAAGTTACCAATGTCATGAAATATAAGACCCACAATTCATATTTACAGTGGAACAGTCTACCTCTAATTTCTCCCCTGCTCTTTCCTTTACTGGGTTACAAATAGTAAGAGGGATGCATTCATCGAGATCAGTTTAATTGTGAACTAAAACATTTTAAATCTAAAGCTTTACAAATTTGAGGAAACTCTTCACAGGAGGTACTAATTTGTCCGTTCGTTTAAACTAATCACCTAATTGAAAAATGGCTCCTCTGAGACTTACGTGTCAACAGAGGCGTGGCAAAATGTTATAACTAATTATACAATTGAAACCATTAACCAAAGCAGCTGTTAATATGATAAATCATGCAGAAACTCTAAACAAGCTCATCTTACAAGTTCAGTATTAATGATTTTTACCCACTTTTAACCCTGTGTGATTTATGTGTTGTTTGATGATAAGACAGAAAACTTCTAAAATGCTGAATTGCCTGTATTTTCGGACCTGGTTCAGGTTTGATTTTTATCCTTTTTACTGCATATCGGGCCAAAAGGTCAACATGTAGAGTTTTGCATCGAAAGATCACTTTCATGTTTACTGTATTTGAGATGTTCGAAAAAGATTTATGTATCAACAATTTTATAATTCATTCAAAAGCAGTGCTGGTTTGCATGAACAACGTGTATCTTAACTTCATTGGCATAGATAGGATCAGTTTTCTAGCCTTAACTAAGTAACTGTGAGGTGTGAAAGAGAGAAAAGGTCAAGAAAAAGGATAAATAAATGAAAACAAAGAACTGAAGAAACAGTTAACTGCATTGTTTCGAGCTGGACTCCCATAGTATAAGCAGGTGATATTTATTATGCAACACATATCTGTGGATGTATGATACTCATGGACAGCGAAGTGATCCAGTCTTCAAAACTTTGCTGATAAAAATATTCCTGGATGATAAGAAAAACAAAAGAGAGATTAAAAAAGACCATTCAAACTGTGACTGTCACAAACTTACATCTAGTTGTGTGGGTTAAATACCAATAGCTACAGTTATGTTTTTGCAGACTTACTACTGGGCGCTATTGTTGTTGATGTTTTGCTCATCTTACCTTCTTATACAGTAGGTGCTCCCAATGATTGTTTGTTTTATTCTCTAACAGGTAGGGAAAGTTCCTCATAGCAAGAGATTTTTCTGTTACGGTTGTACATTTGTTGTGGTTGCTTGTTTTTATTACCCTCACTCTGTTTCTTAGTAATAATCTTAGTAATATCTAAAATAAGGATGGAGGGGAGCCTTATATTTTCCATTCGCGTCCACTTGGAAAGGCAATTTTATTAAGCTAAACAAAACAGCCAGACCGTCTTTCTGCTGTCATAACGTTGGACCAGACAAGTTAAAAAACTAAACAAAATGGATGTTTCTCAACTTTGGAGACATCAGAAACCTTTAAAAGTGATACAGCAAAAACCCTTCAGTCGTAAGAACCTAAAATCTTCACTGAACAGCGACACATTATATCATAAAAAAAGTGATTCAATACTGGTGTCCTCCCTTCAGAGGAGGACGGACTGTGTCATGAAAAATAATGAAAAATCCCACAATGTTTACCCTTGAAGTAGTACAGTTACTGTAAGGATATAATGATGAATCTTCTGTTTTGAATGTTATGTATCAACCTAAATGCCACACAGAGCTTCAGGGGCCCATGAATGGCTGCAATGAACTTGAGGAATTTGGTTTTGATGTGTCCTCACAAACACTTACACATACAGACAGTCCCATATGCTCAGTCACATGCACAGACACATTCCACAATATTACACACTGCACTTGCTGTACGGACGGCACTCCTCCAAGACAAAATGAAATCCCCCCACCCCATAGTCCCCTCCACTCAACCATGGGGATACTTGTAACAAGATTTTGCTGATGCCCAGCGTGTCAGAGACACCAGTTTCCCTCTGCAACCTTGGGTCAGTCTAACAGACACAATCTAATGGTACACTTACTTTGTCAGGGCTAAAGTAGACATCTGGACCTCAGGGGCAGAACTGAATCATGGGGGAGTCTTGATACATGTTGAGTTTATAAGACTCATCTCTCAGTGAGGGGAACGGCGGTCTTGAAACAGGTTTGGAAACAGAATTTTTTTTTCCTGCTGTCATAAACCATATCAGATTACAAAATGTTGTGCTCTGAAAGACTGCAGACATCATCTCATCTTTCTCTTTGTCACCATACAGGTTTTCATTGTTGTTTTAGGCTGCCATATGAGCATCTGGCTCTTTTCCTTGTTTAGATCACCTGAAATGTGACTGAACTGATTTGAAATTCCTAATCGTCCTCATTCCTCTGCTACTCTAACTTATCTTTGCTTCTCTATTTTCTTGTCTTTTCCCTTTCGGTCTTCAATTTAACAGACATAGAACGAGTGAAAGTGAGATGTGATCTTTCCAGCTCGGGCGGCTACTTCGGCCAATCCCCGCATGCAGTTTGCTTTGTGTTTGCGTTCAAACTATTAGTCTGCAAGCCAACATGCTGCAATTCTTTCGCCGCACAGATAACTATTGACTTCCCTGCAGCAATAATATGGTGCAGCAATTTCATGCTGAAGACATCGGATAATCTGATGCTAAAGGAAATAATTTGTTTTCTTTTTTTTTTAATAACAACTTCAAGAACGCTGCAAAGAATAAAAACATCTTTTGCCCTGCGGGAAACTGTCTGAGTTCCTGTGCAAATAAATAACAGCACAGGGAGTCAAGACAAAACAGCAATTATCCGGGAGGGAGAGAGAGAGAGTCAGCATAGTTCACACACTATTTTCATGTTCACCACAGTTCTGTCTTTACATGTTGCCTTCCTCTGTTTTTGTGGCACAGTTGGCAGGTTTCCTTTGCTGATGAATGTGCGTGGATTTGTGCTGTACACATCCTTGTGCAGTCTGCCTTGTTTGCATAAATAGTGCTTAACACTTGGATGATCATATGGTCTTTATGGGCTGATCCCTCAGAGAGAGAGTGCTGTTATCCCAAAAGACAACAGGAGTTCATTTGTGTCGTGTTGACACTAAAGTCTGAGCTGAAAATCGTGTCTGTGTGGCTGTTTCAGGTTCTGTCCTTCTAAATAGTCCAGGGTACAAATGCAGGCATGTTTCTGTAGGTGTATAAACTACCTCTTAAGCTCATCTGACAGCGCAGTTTGATTTTTTAAGATGCCTTGCATGAAAGCCTCTCCACCCTGTTCACCCTGTACTAAGTAATAAGAGATTACGAGTAATCTCCTTTGTAATGGTAGGTTGGGATTCCTCTGTACAGCAAGCGCCTCTGAGGCACACTGGGAGATGTTTGTTTTTGACCTGAAAGCCATTTAATCTTTTTCTGCCTGCCAAAGGAAAAACAAAAGGAAGAAAAAAAAGTTAGACACTTGAATATTTTATTGGGCCACCTAACGCGTTTTAAAATCTTACACAATATCACAACATTTATTCACATCTAGAGTTATGCTTCTTTTTCGCCAAGTATAGGCTGCTGTGATAAGTTTTTATTTCCCTATTGTATCCCAAAGACTTCAGCAGCATGACGATCTAGACTCTGTGAGCGATCCATGCGTTAAAAGGAAGCCTCATGCTTCCCGAAACACTCTTTTAGCGTTTGAATCCAGGCAAAACCTGGTCATTTAGTGCATTGATTTAGTCAGCTGAGCTCAGATCACAACGCTGTTCCTCCAAGGCTTGTAGGATTCCTCACATTGTGACAAAGACTTACCTTTTAGCTTTCAAACTCCTCACAGCAAGATCAGGTGAGCAAGGTCTGGTCTGTTTGTTTTACAGGATGTGAAAGTTTTTCGCATGACAAGATGTGTTAGGGAACTTGCATTTGTTTGGACTGATATGTATATCTGCTTGCAAGCATGTGGACACATACAGTCCTATACTGTATGTACTTTGATCTGCAGTACACAATAGACACATCCATCTTAGTCTCATGGTGCAGTGACACTCTATACTGATGGAACAGCCAATGTGCAAAACTTAAACCCTTAAACAAAGTCCCATTTCACTTTGTAATACAACATGAGCTTTCAACAGGCCATGCAAATCTTTGTAATATTCAATAGCAAGGGGTAACCATCGGTGGCACATTTAAAGTACATTCGTTTGCATTTTGTCAACATTGTGTAAAGATACTGCTTTAAAGTCTCATTGAAATTAAAGAAAGTTCTGCCATAAGATTACTGAGGTGTGCTGTTGCAGGGAAAGATTGCAGGGAGAAAAAAAGAGGCGTTTGAGAATAAATAAGTGTAATGTTACAGAGGTGGAGAACAAATCATTCCGTCAATCTTTCTGTTATCTAAATGAGAAAAAGAGGTTTGCATTTGTGCTTTGCCAAACTGTGGCAACAAACTGATTTGCCTCACTTTTCAAAGCTTTTCCAAGTTAATTCTTCCTGTGCTGTTAATGGATGTAAACACTCAGTCACTGTTGCTTTAAACAGGCATGTTTGCAAAGACCAAAGTGGGATGACTGGTAATGATCAAAGAAGAGAAGAAAGCTTAAAGCAAAGCAGAGAAGTTTTACTAATATGAAATTACAGGAAAAGCTCAAAATGTGGCTTAAAGCTGTGTAAGTCCAGTGTGTTTAATTGTATAAGCAACACAAGTGTCTTATTAAAACTATAGCCATTGAGAGAAGAACACCATCATTGTTGGGGTTGTATGAAGGACTTTCTGGATTTATATCAAGTATCATTAAGGAAACAAGGAAACAGCTGCTGACTAAAATGCAAGACTATTTCTAACTGGTTTCTACAGTACAGTCATTTACATCCAGGCCAGTGTAAGGCAGATGTAGCTTCTGTTGGCTGTTGTTCATTTACAATTTAATGTAGACTCTCAGCTGACATTCATCTGACTGTCTGAGCATGAAAAACACAGTGAAATGATGTTTATTCAAGTGTGTTACATTGTTTATTGAAGTGTGTTACATTGAAATGGTTCATAGAATACAGAGTTTACAATAAATACATAACAGTTCCAGGCATGTTGTGTTTAAGGTAAATGCAAAATGTATGTATCATTTTTACAGTCTTTTATTAATATGTATTTGTTTATTATAGTAAATTTAACAATTATCACATTTTTCCTAACCATGTGAAACTACATATCTCAGTTTAAACTGCTCTGCTGTCAGCAACCCTTCACCTCAAACATGTGAGTGGCTTTTTCTCACACTCCTCTGTAATTTACACTTCCTGCAACAGGTGGGTGACATGTTTTTAAAGTCCAACATAGTGATTTGGTTTAAATGGTGCATAGCTAGAAAGACAGCAACAATAACCCTCCTTTCTGCTGCGATAGTTCATGATGGCTCATGCTGCTTGTATGATAGCTCGCTTGTAGAGGTGTGTATGTATGTCAAGGTAAGGCTCGCTCTATCTATCTATCTATCTATCTATCTATCTATCTATCTA